>JAKTUW010000075.1:0-40547 GCA_030556915.1 Wickerhamiella qilinensis
GGTAACAGTCACGGTCCTCTCACCTCCACCAGGCTGGGTAACAGTAAGTGTAGAAGCGCCACCACCGGGTTGAGTGACAGTGATAGTCTTCTCACCAGGTGCAGAGCCAGGTTGAGTGACAGTGACCGTAGAGGCACCGCCACCAGGCTGAGTGACAGTAACAGTCGACGGGGCAGGACCGCTTCCGCCAGGCTGTGTAACAGTAACAGTCCTCTGACCTCCACCTGGCTGGGTGACAGTCACAGTAGAGGCACCGCCGCCAGGCTGAGTGACAGTGATAGTCTTTTCACCAGGTGCAGAGCCAGGCTGCGTGACAGTCACAGTCGAGGGCGCCGGAGCAGTACCGGGCTGGGTGACCGTGACAGTAGAGGGGCCCTTACCGGGCTGGCTAACCGTAACGGTTGTCGGGCCCTGGCCAGGCTGGGTCACTGTGACAGTAGAAGGCGCTGGAGCAGTACCAGGTTGAGTGACAGTCAGAGTTGATGGACCCTTGCCGGGTTGTGTAACTGTAACAGTCCGAGGAGTTTCAGGAGTGCCAGGCTGCGTCACGGTAACAGTCTTACCAGGAGAGACGGGCTGCGTCACGGTAACAGTCTTACCTGGAGAGGCGGGCTGCGTCACTGTCACAGGAGGAGGGACGGACCCTTTCTCGGTAACAGTGCGTGTAGTACCCGGAGGAACAACGGTAGTGACAACAGTCTGAGTGGTTCCCTGGAAAACCGTGGTGGTAG
This sequence comes from Wickerhamiella qilinensis, assembly GCA_030556915.1. Taxonomy (NCBI): domain Eukaryota; kingdom Fungi; phylum Ascomycota; class Dipodascomycetes; order Dipodascales; family Trichomonascaceae; genus Wickerhamiella; species Wickerhamiella qilinensis. The sequence continues at coordinate 732 of JAKTUW010000075.1, forward strand.
TAGTGACCTTTCCCCCAGGAGGCGGCTGAGCCGGAGTCGTTTGGGGAGGAGGAGGTACGTTAGCAGTTGTATGCGGGGGAGCCACGACGCTGCTGGTCGGGGGCTTGTTGCCAGTGAAGCAGGGAGGGGGCGCGCAGTCAGTCACAATCGTTGTGGCCGCGGCCTTTCCGCCCAGGTCGCAAGTAAGGGTAGCGACCTGCGGGTTCGTAGTGTAGGAGAATTCCCATGTAGCAGTATAGTAGGCAGGGATGATGCCTTTAGCCTTGTAGTCAAAGACTTTGGTTATAGTAGCACAACAGCCACTGCAATGGCCACATTGTTCGCAGTGGCCCTTGCCTTCGTTGTGAAGCCAGGCTTCGGTCGTGGGCAAAAATGCCAGTAGCCATAAAATCACGGCGCCAACGCGTATCTTGGAATCCATGGCGTGGGGAAGACCTGTGGATATCGACCGCCAATTTCCTTCCTTATATACCACGGCCATGCCGGAGTTTCATATGCGAGCTCGAAACTTAGTCGGGTCCACTGATTTTCCGTATGCATTGCAAATGGGTCTGTCGCACCACTGCATGGGCCCGCATGGGCTTGCATTGCAGCATCACGTCGAGCAGTCTATGCCTATGCGCGAGGAGCCTATCTAATCGCTCGAGATTGGGTTCAATTTTTCACTTCCGCACAAGCAGGTCCAGCAAAGTGCTAGACGTTGGCGCGAGGGCCCACAAGAATTGTTCAGCACGATTCCTGTAGCCTGCGTACAGATTTACAGGATGCAAGTTTAGCCTGGTGGGACCGATAACTAGGTCAACCTTTGAACGCGATCATCTGTATGCAGACAAGTATCTGCTTGGTCCACATGGGTCCATTTGGAGGAATCGCACTTGGCAGTGAGACATTGATGACGTCAGAGAGGATATGGTCCCGGATAGCGACCGGGGCAACGGGACAGAATGCAAACATATTCCGTCTAATCATTCTCCGACGCCATTTGCCGCTCGAGCCTGCCATTCTGTCAATTCGCCAGGCTAGTTTCGGAGGCTATGTATCCCATTGTTTGGCTCTGTATGGAGTGGGGACACGAGGGCTGGACCCACTCGCATAAGCATCCCGCGACCTGCATATTGCAGAACTTGCCTCATCAAAGTGTGTATTTCGACTATTATTTGGGCAACACTTGCTTCAATATTAAGAATGCACACAGCAAGTCTATGCCAGTTTATATAGCTACTTCCTATTGACCGCGCGAGTGTTAGAATCTTTGACGAAATCCGGGAGAGAGCTCTAATTTGCCGTACGTACTTTCAGACGTCCCTCGCAGCACATAGGAGCATGCGAGCATAATAAGCCGCGGCCATAGCAATGTCACTAGATTAATTTCATGTCTATAATCTACAGAATTTCACTTTGGTAGTCCGTCTTGATTAGGTATTCCACCTGCGCTCATGTCACCTCTGCGCATTTGGGTGCTGTATGGAGCCCTGTCTCAGAAAACGCACGCAGGAGAACTAATGTCAAACCCCTGGTCCTAGTCTAGTTTCTCTAAACCATTTGCGGCTCTGCATGGGCGCAGTGTACCGAGAGGTAACTAAAGTAGTCCTAATGCTCCGTTCTGGTAAGGTGCCATTGATAAATATCATCTGAGTTCTTCTTAATACTCGGAAAGGGCCTTATAATTTTGGCTTTTGCCGAGCATTTCCAACTGCAAGTGTTGATCTCTTGGTTTGCTTCATGTTTGCATACGGTGGGTCTGATGTGAGACATGCCGTACAGATGGAGCAATATCCGCGGCTTACTGCTATACGAGCAGAGGAAAGTTTTTCTACGGGCCATTGGTTATTATCGGTACTAGAAAGCCATGCTACGGTAAGGTCCGTGAACGGCATATAGATAAATGGATGGCAATTGGTGACTACTAACATCGCCCCACTTGAGCGACCAGTCATTTACTGTTTACTGTAGCAATTCACAGGGCATATGAGCGGCACCATCCATGGGAGCAACTGTCTTACCCAGTTAGGAAGTCACTCAATGTAGCCATACCTTCAGCGCCGGATAGAGACATCCGTCCGCACGTGAGCACGCTCCGCATGGAGACATGGTATGAAGTCCGGCGCCCATACTGCAGTTAGTAGGCCCTGAGTTGCAGAATCTGAATTTTCTGAGAATGCTAGTATAATTGCAGTTCGTCCGAAACTGCGACGAACTCAGCTTGGCATGGCTTCCCGCCGCCGCGCGATCTCCTCGAGCGAGAGCGGTGCGAGCACTATGCATGGACCTTCTAGATGTCGGGGGAAAGGGGGGAGGTGCCGCATTGTGGAGGTTCTCGATGGCAGAGCGCGTGTTCTGGAGATAGTTAGTCTAGACCTGTGAGCTCGTCGTATGTCGAGCTACCCTGGACGAAAGCATAGCTCGTGGGATATGTGAGGCGGGGAACCGCTGTCGAAGCATTCGAATATGGTTCTATCTAGTCATATGAAAGACTACTTGCTATTATTGAGTGTCTGGTCTTGACCAGACCTGCACGGGAGGGCCCCACGCTATGCTGCCGTTGTAGGTTGCCCGCCGAATGTTGTGCGGGCCCCACCTTCAGCAGCGTCTCGAGGGCAAGGGCTGCAGCAGAGTAGGGTACGGGGTGGTAAGAGAACTGAGCTGGGGGGCTTCAGAAAGTCAAGAATCGTGGTGCCAGGGGCAATAGTAGTGTTTGCGGGTGGAAGCAGCAAGGCGGGCGAACACGGATGCGGCCCTTTAACCCCATCCCCCTCCCCCAGGGAATCCCTAATTGACTTCTCTGCCTTGTCGTGTGTGCACCGGTTCTCGCGAACGTAGCGGGTGGCTGCAGAAGCTCGCAAGCATAGACGGCGAGCCACCGCTTCACCCTACAGGAAATGCACGCGGGTAAAATTGGAGCAACCAATAGAGACTTTAGCACGTGGAGTGGAGAGCGCTTCCATTTTCGAGTGTCAACTGCCGCACCACAGCGATACGAAACCACAAAACAACCGAGCAGCCACAATACAAATCCGGCGTTCAAACGGGCCAAGCTACGGTGGCAGCGCAACGCCCGGCGGCGCCTCCAGCGCCTATGCCGGCTTGGCTAGGCGACGTGCGGAGTGGCGGATAAGCACGTAGCTCTTGCCCTAGCCCTTGGTCTTGTAATTGGGTGTCCTCCCAGCTCTCAGATACACGGGGAATTTGACTCAAAGAAGCACTTCAACGGGTGTACAGACTGAGAGACGAAAAGGAGGTTGTAGACTATGTACTGAATAGCTGTTCAAGTACTCGTTAGCAGAGTCACAAATGTGATATTGGGGACATTTTTGTGCACGTACGAGCAGAGTCAAAGCTTAGTAGCCCGTGCGATGTACACCCTGGCGCGGTTAGTGTTGGGAGATTGCCATGCAGGCCGCGCGGCCGGCCAGCAGGCTAGCCTGCGGTGCATACCCAGCAAGCGGCTCCCTCACTTGCCCCACCCCAGCCCGCCTGCAACTTTCCTTGATCCCGCTGGTTTGCGAGTTCGAACTACGCCACCCAACGCCCCTGCCGAGAGACCCCGCTCGCGCCCACCCATGAAACAGACCTTACTCGTTGCTGCGCTGCTGGCGCCCGCCAATGCGCTCTTCCGCGCCATGCGCCTACCCGACGCCGTGCTCGACGCCTTTGAGCAGGCGGCGCCTGCGCTTGGCGAGGCGCTGGCCGGCGCCCCCGCGGGCCGCGTCGGCGCCCAGGACAAGGCGGAGATTCCAGGCGACAGCCCCATCGAGCTGTGCCGCGCCGAGGACCGGCAGCAGCTCGACATCCGCAGCGTCGTCATCGAGCCGAACCCGCCGGTGCCCGGAGAGAACCTGACGGTCACCGCGCAGGGCGTGGTGCGCGCGCCGATTACCGATGGCGCGTACGTCGACGTCCGTGTGCGCTATGGGCTGATCCAGCTGCTGTCGCGCCGCTACGACCTGTGCGAGGTCCTGCCGGAGGTCGACCTCGAGTGCCCCATCGCCGAGGGCGAGCTGACGCTCACGCGCTCGTTTGCCGTGCCCGCGGAGGTGCCGCCCGGCGAGTATCTCGTCGATGCTCAGGCGTTCACCGCCGACGACGAGCTGCTGACCTGCCTGACTGCCGACGTGTACCTCGGCGCGTGAAGCGGCCTGCCGTGCTAAAGCGGTCCCGGCCGTGCCCAATGCGGCCGTGCTAACTGCGGCCGTTGCCAAAGTTATGACTGTGATGTGTTGACGACCGACGGCCAGACGGGCCGGCCTTTTGTATTGTGTTTATTATTCTGCCGGCCGGCTGGCTTGCTGTAATCCAGAGTATCTCGTAGAGCATTAGCATTCCTCTCCCTGGCGCTCTCGCGTGCTCGTATGAGTTGTCTGTTTATGTTATTAGTACCAATTTCATTTTGATTTTCTTTTTTCTTTTTTCTTTCTTTCTTTCTTTCTATCTGTCTGTTTTACATAGCCCACGGCTAGTCCTGGCAAAACCTTGCGTGATCAAATACATTTATCGTCGTAACTTATAAAATATGGAGAACGAGGGACGCAGGAGGGATATCGTTATCATGGTCTCATATTCATGGGGCACGTGGGGGTCATTCATGGGAACGGGGAGAAGTCATTCATGGAGAAAATAAAAGGGGGCGCACGCGAGGACGCCCAAGGCCGTAGATGGACATCGTGGGGCACATTGGATTGCCAAAGCGCGTGTACGACGCTCACCAGCTCACGAGCGCACAAGCGGCGTCGTGCTGTCGATCGAGTGACCGCGCTCCTCGTCGTCCTCGCCGGTCCGCCCCGCCGCCACGACCGCGTCCGTGGCCCGCGAGATCAGCGCCTCGTCCACCTGGATCCGCGCGTGCTTACCAACACCCCGGCGCTCCAGGGCCTGGAACCGCAGCACCAGCAGGCTCACGCCCAGCCAGTACAGGTTGTAGGAGAGCACGGACCCATACGTGGCCGAGTTTTGCCAGCCAAACAGGCCGCTGAAAATCATCCAGAACCCATCCGTTTCGGGGTTGCAGCAGTTCACGTGCCAGACCGACCGCTTGATGTCGTACGAGCCCGGGCCCGAGCCCAGCTCCGTCACATCCTGGCCGACCTTGCGGATGAACCAGTCCGCCTCCAGGAACCACACGCCGCGAGACATGAGGCCCGCCGCAATTAGGTAGAGGAAACACGTCGACGCAATCAAGAAGGCGCGGATCGACACATGGTTGCCGTAAGAATACATAGCCCAGCCAATGAAGCAGCCAAGGGTGATGGCCGCCAGCACGGCCAGCGGGAACGACGTGCCAGGCTGCGACGCGCCCAGGCCACCCACAAAGGCGACCGCTTCGAGTCCTTCGCGCATCGTGGTCACGAACGGCAGCAGGGCCAGCGCGTAGCGCCGGCTGAAGCTCACACCCTTTCCTGCTTTGCGCGCGGCCACGTCCTCGTTGCGGTGGTCCACAATGACGCGCGCAAGCTTCATACGCCACTTTGTCTTGAGTTTGTTGATCCGAAGCATGCCAAAGCCCATGACGGTGATCATTAGCGAGGCAATGATGGAGAACGACGCCTCCCAAATCTTTTCTGTGGTGTTCCAGATGTTAGTGCCCACGAGCCAGAATACGGCCAGAAACAGACCGCCCACAACCAGGCACACCAGGAGGCCAAGCGCCGCGCCAATCCAAACCTGGTTGACCAGCGTGCGGTAGACGCGCCGGTCGTGGTCGCTTAGCGCCGCCGTGTCGCCAAAGCCCTGCCTGAGGAAGGCAAGCAGCACGCTAACAATCACGGCCGTTTCCAGCGTCTCGCGAAAGACCAGGAAAAACACCTGCACCGAAAAATAATCCTCGAATCCCATCGTTCTGGGTCGGCGAGCCGCAGTGTCTTTGGGGTGGAGCAGGTGCAGTGTGGAAAAAGTCCCAGGTTAAGGGGGAAGAAGAGAGGGTCTGCGGTTTCGCGCTATACGGCGACCACAGGGTAGGGCTAGGGTGCGGGTAGTTGCGTGGTTGCCGATCAGCGACGGTTCGAGGGCGGTAACAAAGGGCGCGAATTAATTCATCTTCTACTGCTCATAGTTCATTTTTAAATCTAGTCCGGTCGGTTCACAGTTCATGGCTACCTTTCACCCCTCCAGCTACGCACTTCATTTCGTCGTCTCTCCCCACAAATTTGCCCCTCTCCCTCGCTCCCGTGCTTGGGGTAAAGATCGGGCACCAGCCTCCCGCCAGAAAATGGATCAGCCTTATTTACGGCGCATCCTTGATACGGCCACCGCGTGGTACATTGTGGTATTAGTCCTTCCTGGCCGTACTTTTAGCACTCGCACACCGCTCTCACATCACTCACACACCACTCGCTAGCGGTTTCCCTAATGTACATTGATGGGAAGGGGTCCGTACTCCGCATGCAGATTGATCTGTATCTCGGGGTTATCGGATCGATCAGTTGGCACATTAAGGTCGCCGTAGTATCGCGGATGGCCTAAACCGCTTAAAATACTCTCACTTTACCCTTTAAATCAGCCCCCAAATACTAGTATGTGCCATTTCCGAACTTCTTTTCCGCTGCGCCGGGGGCTCTCAACTGGGGCAACTGGTGGGGGTACCACAGCCCGTGTCTTGGCCCATGCAAGGTGGCACGGCGCAGCGGGGTTTTGCGCTTGATTGGCTAGAACAGGTTACCAGCCAGCTGAGCACAACTAGTTATTATCGTTTTCATAAATTAAATAGTTCTAGGCGGCTGGCCGGTTCCGAGCGATCCATTCAAAAGGCTGCGTATGCTTATCTGCAGCGTGATTTAGGGAGGCAAAGACGATCCTTCCACCGCTGGCAACGTGATGCTCTCTGCATGAGTTAGATTTATCTGCATCAAGTATGCGGCGCCGGACCTAGGCATCATCCTGTCTTTCTAGAGATGCTGTGTAAGGCAATGTGGGGGCTTTATCATAGTTATTTTGTGCCGCACCCATAGCTCCAATCACGCGTGTCAGAGGTACATCTGTGGAAACTCCTTCGCTCATTCTTGTTCTCTAGATTGCCTGCCAGTTCTCGCGTGAAACGGTAGGATAGGTGATTGCCTTAGAATCATTACTGATGCAGCAAGAGCAATAATTTCATTGCATCAAGATGTTTTACTCGTTTCCATACGTTATGCATCTGAAAGCTAGACCCCTATCTACCCCACCAGCGAAGGCATTTTTATCCATTTGCCCAACTGACAAGTAGATAATTGCCCGCCACACGCCAAACCGTGGACCCGCAGACATGTCCCATTCACACCGACGTCCAGAATTCAAGATTATGTGTGTATTTTTTGAGTCATTAGAATAATACTTGTTGCTATATAAGACTTGTGTGAAGTCTTACCAAGGGTAGTGGCCGGGCTTGGGTCCGAATACCTCGCCATCAGCCAACGTGGACAGGGCACCACCCAGACCGTCCTGTCCTGCAGTGACAACTGTGTTGCCCCAATATTGAGGCATCTCAGGGAGCTTCCCATCGCCAGCACGGTACGATGTAGCGAAGAATCCAAGGAGTAGCGCCAGTGCGGTACCAGCCGTGAGTGCAGAGGATAGGACGTACACGTAGCGCTCGAACCATGCAACGTAGCGCGTACGAATATAGTGCATGAACACGAAGGAAACATAGAAGCCTCCGGTGATAAACATCAGACTGTACGGTGCGAGGAAGGTAAGGATACCCATCAGCATCACGTTAGGATCCAGAATACGGTTAAGACGCCACACCTGCTCGTAAAAGCGCACAGCCAGCGACTTAGGGTTCAGGCCCTGGGTGATACGCTTAGCCTTGACTTTGTCAATGAACTGGGGCAGGAACTTCTCAATCGCCCAACCTGGAACAGGGAGAAAAGCGCCAATGAGGAAACACCACTTGAGAATCGGATATTGCATGCTGAACACGCGGCGAGGACCAATCACACCCCAAACGACCGAGGCTGAGAAGTAGACAGTTTCATTGGGGCAGCTGAACAAGTTAACGCTGCCGTCAGCCTTCTTCTTCTTGCAAAGATCCCGGATGTTAGAGATCTGCCAGTTGACAACACCAATCATCACGAAACTCCCCCAAATCGTTGCAACGAGCTGAGAGCGGAAAGTGGCGCGAGGAGGGATCTTAGCATAGTGTCCGAGCTTCAGATCTTGCATGAAGTACATTGCTTGGAGGTTAGTGTTGAGGCCAAAAGCTTTGATGACCATCATTGCTACACCATTACCCTCGACGGCATACCCGGCAACCAGCTCTGCTAGCACGTTAAGACTGAACATTTGGTTAGTCTGCGCATACAAATTACCAATGGGCACCAAGAACACAATACCAATGGCAATTCCAAAGAAAATACCCCAGACGGGAGTCTCGGTGGGGTAGCCTTTGACTGCACCGACACCAAGACCGATCGAAATGAGCAGAATAACGAAAAACCACCACATGGGAGATTCAGGATATTTCTGCATCATACGGCTGTGAGCATCGTCGAACTTGTGGACACCGCGACCGCGACCGATCAACGCCATGAAGACCTCCTTATAACCTTCATACAAAGTTCTCCACTGGAACAGCAAAGTCTTCACAAAAATGCAAGTGTAATTAGCAAAAAACGCACCATAAAGAACCAGGTTGGCTGCAGAATAGTAAGGTGGAGAGTAGTTCTGATACTTGTCATAATTGAGAATGGTACCCTCGAGAACTTCTCCGACCACAAAGGACTCTCCTTTGTTGTTAAAAATGCCCGCATTGTTGATCGGTAGATAGGCAGAGTTGTACATGTTCGAATAGTAAACCGCAGGAACCAGGACGCAAGTCGCTACTAGCGCACCAATCATCATGTTGACATAGGCGAACCAAGGGCTAGTGAGAGGATATGCCAGATTAATGTTCTGCCAATCAAAGGTGGAAATCGGGTTTACGCCAAGACCGCTGACGGTACCGGTAATAGCGGCCAAGTTGAAGTTGTCAGGAGCAATCCAAGTTGTCCAGTTGAAGTTCGTCAAAAAGGCAAACACAGTCTGGGGGAGCCACTCGTATACGAAAATACCCCCAAACACAATTCCAAAGAATGCATACCGCGTTATTTTCCAGCCATTTGCAACCTCACCCTTATCAGATTGCATCAAACTTCTGTTCAGAGCCAAAGTGGGAAAGTTAACCATCCACAGATTCTTGGGAGGATACACCAAGATAGACCGCAGCAAACCAGCGATACCAAAGCCCATAAATTGGGTGGACAGGGTTAACAGGATTTGGTAACCTGCGCCTACCCATTGCTGGTTGTAGTATTGCGGCATTTTTTGAACAATAATCTGACTGTTGACATAGGGTACCGCTTGCGAAATGTCAAACATGATTGTAACTAAAACTTGCTCTTTCATTGTCCAAGGGCCGGGGTTCATAGAGTAGCGCTTGCCGCGTATAGAGAGACCCCAATCGGGAAGGAGCCTGGAAACAGCCAAACCGCATGGGAGTACCAGCAACTGGAACAGCGGGGCAGGAATGCTGATCGGCGGGTAATGGACGGAGAAGAACTGCTGGACACCAACACCAATGATAACCCAGATAGAGCCGAGCAAGTAGGAGCGGAATGTCTCTGCGGGCTCGTCGACGTTGTCATAAGGGTCTGTGACGGCACGCACCTCAGGATAAGGCGAGTGGTAGTGAATGAGGGCTGCCTGCGCCTTCATAGCAAAGTGCACATCAATACCCTCGAGGTCTTGGATACCATCCCGGTCATCATCCAGTAGTTTCCTGACCGTTTCGATGGCCGACAGCTGAATGTTGGCGTCATCGCTGTGCTCCTGGAGGAATCCTGTTAGGATCTCGCGGGCCTCCTCCAGAGTCATCGACTTGATGATATTCTGCATGTACTCAATATCATGCTCGGACACACCGAGCTCGGTTCCAAGGCGACCCTGCATTTCCTCAGCGAGGTGGTGGACCTCCTCATCTTCGCCGACGAGATAGGTGTCTTTGGCCTGGCCAATCTCGATGTCGTCATGGTTCTTGACGTAGTCCTCGGGCTTCTCGAGAGAGCCGGCATCAGAGCCGCTTTCCTCCACAATGTGGATAGGTTGTTTGGATTTCTCGTCCATGGGCACGTATCAGAGGGCTTGTAGCGCGACGGAAGTGGTCACCGCAGCCGAGTTAAATAGGGGATCGGCGTTATCTGGCGTTAGATAAGGCGGACGCTCGGCCTGCAGCACCGTGCATGCAGCGTGCATGGCACGGCGCTACCCCTCATGGGGAGGTGGCCAGAGCGATCCCCTAGACTGACGCACGCCTGCGAATCCCTTATCAAGCTCACATATCGCGCGGTCTTCGTCCCCCAGTACTGATATCATATCTACTGTTGTTAATAGACTCAGCGCACCCCAGTGGCGAGAAGAAGAAACGATTGCGTTCTGGATGCCGTGCGGCCCTCAGCCGACCGCGGTGCCGCCGCGTCCCGCTCGCAACCAACCCCCTTCTCTCTCGTGCGACCTCAACCCCAGGTAATCTCGTGCACCTGCATGCATAAACCCCTACCTGAAACTATCCTGGTTGACCCGCCCTCCATTTTCTCTCGGGCTCGACGGGCAGATATCGGCGCTAAACTATCAGGCTTTAATCCAATAAACGTGGATAATGTTGTCGGGTTCTATAGCGCCCCTTTGCCAACTTGCGACGCCCCGGTCCGCAGAAATTACCTCGGCAAATTGGGCGGGCGGCGCCCTTATCAAGCTGCATATGCATGGTGGATGCGTGGGGTGGAGAATGGCACATACCCCACGAATCGTCCTGTACCAGCTAATGCTCGGGCAGCAGCATGTATCTGTACCACGTCTAATTATGTTGGCCGCGGCATATGCCTTCGGTACTGTCAGTGGGGAAATTATGTTGGAACTCGAATTTTTTTGCCAAGAGGTGCCCCACTTTTTACTATGACATGACGAGCTCGCGAGAGCACAAGAGGGTCAAAGATCAAGTCACGTGCAACGTGTAATGCACGCAGAGTGCAAAAATATGCATCAGAATGCCGATCACCGGGGGCTGTGGCCAATAATCGCGTTCTTTTAGTGCAAGGCCGAGAGATAAGCTGCACCCTCCTGCACAACACTGCGAGCTTCCATTGGTCCGGCTCTTCCCAGACTCTCATGCGAATTACTCGGTAAGGAGACGGGCCGGACTTCGGTGATACAAGCAGAGAAGTAACAATAGCAGAGCTTTACTCACTACTATACGCCAGCGGATCTAAAGCCTCCAGGGACTAAGCAATCCACCATAGAGCAGCACGAACCTGTCCAATATATCGCGGGGTAAGTGCGTCAGTTCTTCGTCATGCCCCCCACTTTCACACTCATTAGCCTCCAAATGAGATTGTGGCTCCTGAATGAGCCGTAAGGTGATACTGCACGCAATCTTGCAGGTGCTTTGAAATAGGCTCGAATCATTTTAATTTACGGTTTCCGCTCGCGCCCCGCCCTCTAGGGCAGGAGTGGCCAACGCGGGCGGCGCAGCCTAAAAAAGAGCACGTACACGCGAACATTTCCTTGCATAGACACAGTAGTGCAGGATATTTTATAAATTATAGCGTTCATCTACACTGACTGGCCTTACTCTTGAGCTTGGCAACCAAGCTGCGCGTATCGATTTCGCCGTTCCGAGATTTGTTGGCAGCGTGGGGCCGGGGCCTCTTGGCAGCACGCGATTCCGGATCGCCGGCCCTGGCCTGGCGCATTCTCCGCTCGCCGATCACCTTATTCATAGCCTTGGTCTTCTTGAATTGAGGTGCGGTGGTGTCAATGGCAAAGTCTGGATCCTCGTAAAGGCTCTGGAAGCGAGGATCCTGCGTGTCAAAGTCCGCCTCTGCCTCCTCCAAAACAAGTTTCTTCGCCTTCGTTTTCGTTATTTTCCGGCGACCCTTACCCGCATCGTCACCGGTAGTCGCCAAGTCCTTAGGCATATTACCCTCATCGTCCATCAGCATTAGCTCAAGCTCACCAGCCTTCTTGCGCTGAGCCTCTTCATCTTCCTTTTCAGCTTCTTCTTCTGTTCTACGGGCCTTGGACTTCTCCAAGCGCTTTCGGCGGCGCTCACGTTCCTTGAGTCTGTATTTCTCAATTGTCGTCAAGTTTTCATCGTCCAGCGACGGCTCTTGTTTATTCACAACTTCCAAAGTTGCCTCCTTGCCTTCTAGTACGGGATTAAACGTAATCTCCATGTCAACATCGCTACTGTCCTGTTTGTCTGGAGCATCGCCAGCCAAAAGCGCACGATACTTGTCCGCAAGACCGCTCTCGTCATCGCTCTCGCTGTCACTAGCCAAGTAGGCCTTTACATCCATATCCTCCATCTCTTGGCGGCTGAATGCCTTGGCGGCAAATTTGGAGCGCTCCTTCGGAGTCTCGTCCCACGTCAGCTTGACCTTGGAGTGCTGAAGAGCATCTGTAACAAAGGAATTCGGCTGGTATGCCACGGGCACCTTCGTGCTTACATCGCGAGGCCGATCACTGAATTCAACTTCATCCGGAATGTAGCGAAGATCGAAGTAGTTTGCCGTGCTTTCGTACTCCGTCCCGTCGCAAGCCTCATAAACGGCCGTAGCACATGGCACAGAGTCGCAGTCGACTACCGCATAGTAATACTGCAAACGCTGGAGCTGGTATCGCCGCAGGGTCGAGCTATTGTAGTCCTGGCCGTCGTCATCTTGGCCCGGCTCGGCCACATTGATGCTTTTTTCTTGATGCCCGTTACTGTCGAACAGGTCTCTTGGGGGCCCGTTGATATCCTCTTCGGCCATTTGTTTTTTTCCATATTCACTGGGGTATATTTTGACCGAGTTGATTCGGTGGCCCTTAGGTACGAAACTGGCAAATGTAGCCATTAAATCAATCGCACGAATATTGTCCCAGTCCATGTTCACAGCCGCGAACCGATGGGATACGTCACCTTGGGGTACGTTAGCGGATAGCTCATACTCATCGACAACAGCTTCAGGTAGCTGTTCAATGGCAGAGTCGTCATCGTCATCTTCATCGTCACTAGAACTATCTTCCGAGGAAGAGGTAGCGTCCGACATTTGCTCGCCTCTCATTCGATTCAATAAACTGGCTTTTGCCTTGCCAGCTGTCGTTTCAGGCGAGAAGCTCTCCTCATTTTGACTGTCGGAGTCGTCAAGATTGTAGAGTGTCTTGAGCTTGTCTTTGACGTTGGTCTTATCTACCTTGCGTCCGTACTTGTCGGTTGTGGCCCGGCTTTGGAACCGCTTATCCGTGTCGAGAGCAGACCTGAAACGATCGTCAACATTGCCGCGAGTCTGTTTCTTTTTTGGCAGGCTAAATCGAGGATCGCTATGGATTCCTTGGAAACGCGGATCATTGCTTGCAGAGCCGCCTTTCCTTCCTTCCGAATTCCTTGCCATGGTCTTCCGCAGGCAGGTCAAAGAAAAATAAATTTACTCGAGGACGTTGCCTGACTAAGTATCTCATAGCTGATATGATCATGCTCACTACCGCATTGCTCGTGGAGGCCGTGAACACTAGCACGGCAACCTTTCAGCAATCAAGATTATTTTGGACCATTGTTCATAGGTATCACAACTACGTTAAATATGGAAATTTCTGCACACAAAGTGTGCTTCATTATCTGGCTGCAGAAGCTGACCGATCTGTTACCCTTCGCCTGTGCGCCATCCTTGGTCTAATATTGTTTATCAAAAGCTTCAATGCTCCATACAGACGGAAATCATTCACATTAGGAGGCTAAGAGTCATGCCTACAGCATACAACACGGATAGCTGTTCATGGGCAAAAGTCTCCAAGCGCTCGCAGCGGAGGCTGCAACAAATCGGCTAGCATTACGAGACGGATCACTAAGCGCTAAGCCGCGCCCAGATCATTCACTCATTCGCATAAATGTGTTGGGCGGCTTCTCGTGCAGTAGAGAATGAAATTAGAAGCAACTAAAAATAGCAAATTGCTGGCAAATAAAGCTTAAAATAGTGGTTGACTTTCTGCTTCTCAAGACTCGCAAGTTGTTGAAATCAGGCGAGAGTACCATTCTAGTCCCTCTCCCAATCTGAGACAGCGCGAAGCAGAACAGGCAACGCATGCATAGACAAAAACGGGGAAGAGCCCTTGTTCTAGGAACAAAACAAAACACCAAGTAACCAATTATTTTACGACCAATCAAATCTCGGGGTTATCGGTCTGAGGAACTGTTGTGAAAGGGCCCGGGCAGATAGCCATAGCAATGAATAGATCTCGTGCAGCCCAGGGCGACTGTCTCACTATAGCTGCAAGGGGCTCGAAGCGGCATGTTGATCTCGAGAGAATGAGGACGCCGCGGAGAGCGGTGGAAGCGGTCCATGACCGGCCAGCGGGGCTCGACTATACCATTAGTGACTTATCGGGACCTCGAGACGTATTGGCCGTAGACCAGTGAGCTAACCAACTGCCTATGCCCTACATCGAACGGATGGAGGGCAAGGGGTCCCCGCCTGCACTAAAAAGGTTGCGACGGGGAATGGCTTGTAGCAAACATTGCTCGGTGTGCAGAGGCTTGTAGCCATGAAACACGGGAAAGCATATTGCTAATCACGTTGCAAAACCTTGGTCACCAGCACACCGGTCGTGTCGTGCCGCACGGGGACCGAGCCTGAGCGAAATTCCGTAGCCCGTCGAGCAGAATGCCCCCCTCAGGTTCGTTGGTCCCACCCCGAGTTGTCGAGGGTCCCAAGCAAGCCATGCATGAGCTGCACATGTAGCGGTACCGAGTTTCAGCGGGACAGCACCAGCGAGATCGAGCGAAGCGCGACCGGAGCGAGCTGAAAAGCACAAGCGGGACAAGATGCCGCGTCCGACAGCTCCGCAGTTTACTCGCGCGGTCTTTGACCGCACGTGTAGAGAATCCATTTACATGCCGAACGTTTTCCCGGTGTCTGACGCGGCACGACCAGGTCGATGGCCATCTCAGCTGGCATCTCAAGGAAGCTGCATGCTGTGGCTCAGGACAGCTGACTGCAGGGTTTCGGCTGGCCCACGGCCCGCTGGGCTTGCATCGTACGCATCCGCTCGGTTAAATGTAGACTGTGCCCGCGGCTAGTATTGATAGAAGGATGTGGCCCCCAATAATGTATGTATGTCCGGTATAACAGAGAGGGCCCAGCGGCCGCCTGCCGGCTGAATGATTTGGCCGCGGCTGCCCGCTGCAAGCAAGCCAAGCCAAGCAAATCCGGTAAAACGGCGTCAGTAACCCCCTGCCCACACCTACAGGATGCGAAGAAGCGCACCCAAAGCGGTCCCCCCGAGCAGCGATTTGAGCCTGCCACACGCTCACACGCTCGCACGCTGTGTGGGGGCAAGAGTGTCTGCATGTGGGCCCTGCAAAGCTCGCGGCAGGTATGCATGGTCCAGTCAGCGGGGGCAAGGCCGGCAGCCTGGGGGTGCTAATTCTGAAGAACGGCCGCGCCAGCAGTGCGGTGCCCCACTGCAATGAATACGGGAGCAACCCGCGCGGCTGCCGTGCGAAACGCAGTGTCGAGCCCGCCCAGCAATAATATAAAGGAAGAAAAATAGAAAAAGAAAAAGAAAAAGAAAAGAAAAAGAAAAAAAAAGCACGTCCGTCGCCGGCCGCACGATCAACCGCAGTGCCCTCCACCGCGGCCTCGGGTTTGGGAGCCAAGCTGGGACACCGCTCCCGGCATGGGGGAGGGGGGCTAGGGCCGGCCAAGGAGGAGTGGTGGGTGGGAGGTTTTTGCCTTAGGGCAGCAGCGCACGCAGCCCCTAAGGTGCCCAGACTGCGACTTGTCAGCCTGGCGCGCGCGGCAGCTGCGAGGGCCCAGGGAACATGCGCCGAGCCGCAGACACACACCTTAGCACCCACCTCCAGCCTGGGGCCTCACTGCACCACACTCTCGACCTGAGTGCCCTCACCAACCCAACCCCCGCAACGCTTGCTCCAACCCGACCGTCCCGTGCGCCGCGTCGGAGAGCGAACCGTGAGGATTAGCCCGCAGCTCAGGGATTTAGGAAAGTAGTCCCCCGGCCGCAGGCGCCTGTTTCTAGCTCTAGCCCTGGTGCCGAGTTGCGTCTGGTGCGTCCCGTGCGTCCTGTGCCTGCTCCCGGGACTGTTTCTGCTCGTCCTCGGTGCTCGCCCACGCTGGATCTCAGGTCCTTCTGTTCCTCAGCCTGCGTCTAAGAGACCTCCTGGTTTTCGAGTGCCTTTTCGCTCCTGCTCTAGGCGGCCCTGTTTCCGGCCCCCGAAAGCACGCCAGGAACCCGTTCTTTGGACTTGCGGCGGCCCCCCAGAGCCCCGGCCCCAGCGCTCGACTCGACTCGACTCGAGCGTGGCTCGTCCCCAGAATAGAAGCGCTTCCGGCTGGTCCCTTTGTCTTCGCATTCCCCGGCTACATTGTATTTATTTCTTGAGCCCGGTGTAGTTGCCTCGCAACCGCCCGTTTCTCTCTCACCACAACCAGCGCTGTTGCCCGCCCGGCCGGCTCAGCTCCAGCGCTAATAAATGAACGTCTCCGTGTGGGACCATGACGTGACGAGCCCGCCCCTTGACCTGGGCAGCAGCGGCCACGGCGGCCCCGCCGACGAAGACCTGGCCGACAGCGGCTTTTTCGACGACTCGCTGTTTGGCCACTACGACCCCTTCACGGCCGCCGCAGAGGAGCCCCCGGATTCAACGTACGGCGGCGCGTTCGAGGATGCAAGCAGCCCGGCTGACCGCACAAAGCATGCCCGTAACGCTTCCGTGGCCCAGACAATGCATGAGCCCATGGTTGATGGCTCCCATTTTGACGATATGTTCGATCCGAGCTGGGAACCGCACTCCGGCTCCGGCGTGCCATATGCTGGCGGCCCACTTGTGGGGAGCGACCATGGCAATCGTTTCCCTGGCGGTGGGCATGGCCCTGGTCGTGAAGATGGCCCCTTCGGCCCGGCGGCATATCCTGCCAGCATTGACGCCAGCATTTACGGACACCCCCAGTCCTATCCGCATCCACAGGCCCAGCAGCAGCAGCAGCAGCACAACCCCGCCCTCGCATATATGCACGGTGCCGACGTGCAGCAATATCCGCCACTACCTCAGCATCAGCAGCAATTTAGCGCCCAGTTGGATGGCAACGCTCACTACGGCTATGACTCAAAAGATAATGCCAACCTTGATAGCCCCGGTGATGTCAAGCCTATTCGGCCCCAGCCAAGGCGAAAGCCGCCCTTTTCAAAAGCTTCCACGGCGACTGCTGTTCCCATCAGCCCTGCCAAGAGCCGCACCCCGCGTATCTCGGCCACCGCCAAAAGCAAACCTGGGCATGCTGCTGAGGCTAAGTCCAAGGGTAAGTCCAGTGCAGGTGCCGCCAGGTCTGCTGCTCCGGCAACTCCGGCCGCTCCAGCATCTACAGACTCGGCGCCTACTGGATCTACTGCTGGTACTGAATCTGCTTCCACATCAACGCCTGCAGGTGGGGCGGATAATAACACGGGAAGCAAGAAGAAGGATGTCCCTACGAGCACGGCTCGGCGCCGAATTACAAAGGAGCAAACAGAGATCATGGAAGAAGAATTCCGGACGAACCCCCGGCCAACGAGAGAAGACCGTGAGCGCGTTGTCAAGCTCACTGGTCTAAAGCATCGCAATGTTCAAATTTGGTTCCAAAACCGCCGAGCAAAAGCAAGGGTCCAAGGACAGCCAACGCCGGAGAATGTGGACTTGCAACGCTATTTTGCCACCCGCGACGAAAGTCAGGATGGAGGCGCCGGCGACACAGGAGCTAACAGTTCGGCAAGCTCCGGCGCAGTGCCCGGCAACATTGCGAGTTCAGGTTCAGTCACCAATGCCAACACAGGAAATTCGGGAGCGCCTGGATCTCTACCCCTTGGCAGCACTGGAGTATCGCAGCCGCAGGGGGCTTGGAGAAAGTCGAAGCAACTTGCCAATGTGTGGGACCCTGCAGCTTTGAACATGGCTCAGCCCGCGCAACCTATGGTGCAGCCTCTCGGACAGCCGGGGCCGCCTGGCCAACCTGGTCAATATCCGGGCTTCCCCCACCCCAGCAATCGTGTTCCGGCGCAGACGCCTGCCCCATCTACTCCTGGACGGCAGCAACCATACAACCGTTCGCGCCGCGGCACGGCTTCGTCCATATCGAGTATAGCCTCTGACACTGCCGTGCCGCCCAGTCCTGGAGGAATGTACGGGCCCGGAGGCGTCGGTATCAGTTTTCCGAGTTACGTCCCTGGAAGCTCATTTGCCAATATTGCCCAGAATGGACAAATGCCTCAAAGCACGCAACCGAGCCCGACATCCCCATACCAGGTTGCTCCGCAGGACGGTGGCGGCCAATACCAAGGCTATTATGTCGGCGACTCGCCACAGCTTTATAGTCCAGGCCCGACTACTCCGGTAATCGGAGGGATGAACTCCTTGTCCAATGGAATGAGCCCGGAAAGCGAACTTGTCAGTCCATCCGTGAATATGAGCCCGTATTTCGGTGCTAATCAGGCAGCATGGGGACTTGGCCCGGCAGACTCGGTCTCACGACGGCCTTCGCCTCACCAGCACGGCGTCCCCAGTGGCAACCATGCGAACTTAGTCCATCCTGTTGGGCGTCCGTCTATGCCGTCGGGTGTCCCGGAATTTGGTGGGCTTATGCAGTCTCCGCGTATTCTGCCAAACAATTCTTCTACATCCGGGGGGAGCATGTCAACCTGGGAGCAACATCAACGCGGTATTTTAGGTCGTTCAAAATCTGCCATTTCACTAGGCATGCCTAGCTCTGCGAGTGGGTTTGGTGGTGTGGCGGGTATTCCTGAGTTGCCTCCTGGTGGTGCCTCAGTTAAACGCCGTAAATCGGATCTTCGTGCCTCCGGGTACGTATATGGCCAGCAGCAGCAGCAGCAGCAACAACAACAACAACAACAACAACAACAACACGCGCAGCACCCGCCCCGGGATAAGGATGCCACTAATAGTGGTGTCCCTAATAGTGG
The DNA here is from genome assembly GCA_030556915.1 of Wickerhamiella qilinensis. Classification (NCBI taxonomy): domain Eukaryota; kingdom Fungi; phylum Ascomycota; class Dipodascomycetes; order Dipodascales; family Trichomonascaceae; genus Wickerhamiella; species Wickerhamiella qilinensis. The sequence goes on from JAKTUW010000075.1 coordinate 19,689, forward strand.
TGTCTCTACTCCGAGTCAGGTGTCTCCTAGCGCATCCCCGCCGCCTCCGGCTAGAACGTCAATGACACCGTTCGAGGCTGTAAGCGCTGCTCAAGCACATCGCCGGCTGTCCAGTCGTTCACGCAGCTTTACGCATCCAAATTTGCGGATACCATATGCGACTGAGGCGTCTGGTGGGGCTGGCAACAGTGGGGCTGGTTCCACCACGCCTGGCGCTGCCACTGATAAGAACGGTATGCGGCTGCAGCTGCAAGAACACGACAACCATGCTACGCTTGTGATGGTCTCTGACGGTGGAAACGGCAGTGGTACACCTGCAATTGAGACGCCTGGAGGCGGCCGGCCGCCCAGCGTCGGCCAATTTCGGTACCCACCGCTAACCACGCCCGGCGGGAGTATAGCGCGACACCGGCGGCTCTCTTCCGCGAGCATCGGCAGCAATGCCGGCAGCAGCGCTGACTCGCCCACGCGAATTTCTACCGGTAGCGAAGAGCCCGCTGGCCGCCGGTCGAGGCCTCAGTTCGAAATGGTTCCCGAAGAAGATAGCTACTTCAATTTCCGGATGGACTGAGATGCGCGAGCTTCCCTAAAATTGAGAAAAGTTGTTTTATTTTGTGATGCTATACGATATATACACTACTACTTTACTTTCTTTAGCAGTTTGCGGCCCCCGATGTTGGTGTTGGTGGTGCTGAGCGTTCCCGCGACATTTACTGTATGAGCTCGGAGTGCCAAACAAGTCTATTGATCCATCAGGGTAGTGGGACAGCTAGGGCCATTGACGAGGGCCCACAAGCAACGCCAGGCCGCAACTGCAACCTTGGGGGCATGTGACAGCAGCGCCGTAGGCAGCGAAAAAACTCGAGCTCGTGATATAGATAGAAAGGCCCCGGCATGGCAGCTATTCGCAATATGCGGCCCATCAATGCCACTTCAGCTAATGCGGGGTGCCGGGGCTACGATGGTCGATTTTTCAGAGATAGCAGCTGAGCCAATCACAGGCCGGTGGGTCAAACGTGTGGATGCTGTTGAACTCAACAAGCTATCTGGCGGGAATCAGTCCAAACCGCTAAATGGCGCGTGGGTTGCGGCCCTGGTAGACAGTCAATGAACTAATTGACCATAGCTTTGCGTGCCTGTTTCCCGTAACTGCCGAGCCTCCTGCAGCGTCGAGGCTCCCTCATGGTCGGGTGGCCCCGGGTCCTGTCGCAAGCGCGCCCGGTCCCGTCCGCACCCACCGCAACAAACCCCTTACCTCATGTCACTAATCACACGCGGGATGCGCGCTTGCGACATGTGTGGGAATCACGCGCGCATGGCATGGCTGGGATATATAATTGGGAGCAGTGCCGCCCACTGGCCCTTTCTCCACCCATATTCTCATACCCCCTCGAGAAAACCAACAGAGAATGGCTATCACCAAGGTCCACTCGCGCTACGTTTACGACTCTCGCGGCAACCCCACCGTCGAGGTCGAGCTCACCACCGACAAGGGCACCTTCCGGAGCATTGTGCCCTCTGGTGCCTCGACCGGCACCCTGGAGGCCCTGGAGCTGCGCGACAAGGACAAGAGCAAATGGCTCGGTAAGGGCGTTCTGACCGCTGTTGCCAATGTCAACAACGTGATTGGCCCCGCTCTGATCAAGGCGGACTTGGACGTCAAGGACCAGCGCAAGGTCGACGACTTTCTCAACTCGCTCGACGGCTCCGAGAACAAGTCGAAGCTTGGTGCCAACGCCATTCTGGGCGTGTCGCTATCGGTTGCCCGTGCAGGTGCTGCCGAGAAGGGCATTCCCCTGTACGCCCACCTCAAGGACGTCTCTGGCACCAAGTCTCCCTACGTGCTCCCCGTGCCATTCCTGAACGTGCTGAACGGTGGCTCGCACGCCGGTGGCCGCCTGGCTATCCAGGAGTTTATGATTGTACCCACTGGTTTCGAGAGCTTTGCTGAGGCTCTGCGCGCCTCTTCGGAGGTATACCACAAGCTCAAGTCCAACGCTGCCAAGAAGTACGGCGCCAGCGCTGGTAACGTGGGCGACGAGGGCGGCATTGCCCCCAATCTGGAGACCGCCGAGGAGGCTCTGGACCTGATTGTTGCTGCCATCGAGGAGGCCGGCTTCAAGGGCAAGATCCAGATTGCTCTGGACAGCGCCTCCTCGGAGTTCTACAAGGACGGCAAGTACGACTTTGACTTCAAGAATCCCGAGTCGGACAAGTCTAAGTGGCTGACCGGCGCCCAGCTGGCCGACTACTACAAGACCCTGGTTGAGAAGTACCCCATTGTGTCGCTGGAAGACCCCTTCGCCGAGGACGACTGGGAGACGTGGCAGGGCTTCTTCCCCTGGGCCGACAAGAAGGTCCAGGTGGTTGGCGACGACCTGACGGTGACCAACCCTAAGCTGGTCGCCAAGGCCATCGAGACCAAGAGCGCCGACGCGCTGCTGCTCAAGGTGAACCAGATCGGCAGCCTGAGCGAGGCCATTGACGCCGCGCTTGAGTCCTACAAGGCCGGCTGGGGCGTCATGGTGTCGCACCGCTCGGGCGAGTCCGAGGACGTGTTCATTGCCGATCTCGCCGTGGGTCTGCGCTCGGGCCAGATCAAGACCGGCGCGCCCGCACGCTCGGAGCGCCTGGCCAAGCTGAACCAGATTCTGCGCATTGAGGAGGAACTCGGTGACAAGGCCGTGTACCCTGGCGCCAAGTTCCACGAGGCTTCGACTTTGTAAAGGCGTAGACAGGCGTAGACTAGTGTTCTAGAGGTAAGAGCATAGGCACTGTGTCGGCCGCCTCAAGTGTAAAGTGGCGCTGCTGCTGTCGCATGCTGACGGTGTCGTGATCAATGCTAGTAGAGTTATATAATTAATGTTCATGGCATGGGCGAGAGGCAGCTTTTAGGGCAGATGCCTTGGACAAACCGTGTCTCGCTAATCTGGTGCCGGCCAAAGCACCAGCCGTCGTCAAACACCTGATACACGCGGATGAGTTGGCCCGCTGTGAGCTCGAGCTCGTCGCCCAGCTGCGGCCGGTACGAGTACACCACGCGGAAGATACGGCCCCGCAGGTTGGCCACGACGCCGTCCTCCTCGGTGAGCTCCGGCTTTACGGGCGCCGCCCGCTCCGGCGAATCGTTTTCCGTGGTCTGGCCCGCGCCGGGCGACATCATGTGGCTCGGTGACGTTTCGGCCAGCCGCAGAAGCTGCGGCGAGCCCGTGAGCTGCGTCTGTGGCGTGCCCATGTCAGACGTGCTGCCGCCCGTGGCAGGCGAACTGCCCGGAGAGTGCTCTTGGATCAGGTACAGCATCTCTGGCGGTTGCGGGAGTGGCTTGTTGCGCATCTTTTTTGACATCCTGCCATGGCTTGGCCGTCGCACAGCGCCGCTGGCTCCACCGCTCCGGCTGCGACTCACAACCGAGCCGCGCTCGCTAGGAGGAGTTTGAACGCCGTGCATGCGGGGCAGGCTCTCGTTAGACGGCCGCGAAGCCGACCACGCGCTCTTGATGCTACCTGAAGACGGTCCTGCTCCCGGTGGGTACTCCAATGCAGACTTGAACGAGTGGTACGTTGTGGCGACGCTCATCCGTGACGATGAGGGAAGTCCCTCCAGGGATGAGCGGCGTGCTACCACGGCGCCCGGCGGAATAGGCAGTAATACTTTATCGGCAAACGACAACGACGAGCTGCGGCTCGTGCTAGAGCTTGGGCTACTGCCATGCGTTTTCCAGGGGGAATCCGCGAGCTGGCTCCTCTTCGCTGGCTCAGGCAGTGGAGGCCGCCCAGTCGGAAGGGGTGGGTGGCCCTCGGCAGGCAATGGCGTCAACGGAGGTGTTACAAACGAAGGGTTTGAGTCGTTTGTGTGCAACTGCGTGCGAATATCTGGCGCAGCCGGCGTCGTTGGATCAGGAACCACCTCTTCCATGTGTGCGAAGGACTGTGTGCGCCGAAGGTTAGAGCTAGACGTTTTCGGAGCCACAGTCGAGCCGGGCTCAATCTTGCTTATCTGCTGAGAACGCGAACGCATATGCCGCAACGGGCGCACGCTCTGGGGAGTTTCTGGTGGCATGGACCTTTGATGCGGAGTACCCTGAGGCATAGCGGGTGCGGGCCCACGGGGCAGTTCGTTCTCAGGAGTCCGTTCTGGGGTTCTCGCAGCGGCCTTTTCTGGCAAAGGAGGGGTCGGTTGGTCCGTCATCAGTGTTGCATCTACCTCTTGAGCGCGAGGCGTGACAGGCGATGCATTGGGTCCCGGCAACTTTGGTGCATGACTGCTTCTAGGGTCCGTAGGGTGACTTGGCGGAGAGTGTCTGGAAACGCTCGCGATATGTTCGGGAATCACGATTTCTGGTTGCTCACTAGGTGATTCAGATACTTCAGGTCTTGTTGCCGGAGGGACACTAGCGCGTTTAGCACTCGCAGCCGGCTTCCAAGAGACTCGATTGGTACTTGTCTTCACTTCCCCTGGTGGGATACTAACACCGCTAGGTGGTGCTTCTGATGGAGCTCTAGAGACTTCTGCTACCGCATCAAGGTGCTGGCTGCGAGTGCCAGCAGATTCCTGTGCATCGTTACGCGGAAGGCTAGCTCCTGTTTCTCTTCCCGGAGACTGTTGCTCCTGCTGTTCCTCGGTGTTGGGTAACTCGGCAATGCGCTCAACAGATGGCATATGCGACGGTCTTCGCGACCAGCTCCCAGTATTAGTGTGTACTGGAGAGGAGTCCGAGTCCAAAATCATAGAATTCCCGCCTAGGGAGCCTGCAATTGATGAGACCGCCTGGCCCCTCTGAAATTGTGGCGTCGCTTTGCGGCTTTCGTATAATACGATTGCTGGTTGCAGCCCTTCATCGCTGAAATTGTTATGCATGAAATTATAGGGGTCAACCTGGCTGCGGATATGCTGCTCTTTGCTGTTGTTGGGTTGCTGGTGTCTCTGGTGCTGTCGAGGGTCCATTGTGCGGGTGTTTGTCGCGGTCGGGTAGGCTTGGGTAGAGCGTCGACGAGCGCCTTTGCGCCTGGCTTCCTCACTGGGGCGATCCATGGCCCGTTCGCCACGCTCCACCCTTTCTGCTCGCTCGCGCTTCTGTTCAGGATTGCGCCGCTCACTACTTGAACGCCTAGCCTCTGAACTGCGCCGCTGTTCGGAACTCCTTCTGCGGGACTCGGGGCGTCTTGAACGATACGCAACGGGCATCACAATGTTGGACTCGGGGTCCACATAAGTATAGTCAGTCTTGTTCACGGACGAAGGTAAGGGATAATCATCCATGGATGCGACATCAATGCCTGACGAGGTGATTTTCATGGGCAGTGGCGCCAGTGACTCGTTAGGAGGCGAATTAGGAAGTCTATTAGGTGTCGACAGGGACTCACGCGACCCAACAGTATGGTGCATCGAATTTATTGGAGTGGACTGTTGACGGTTATAACCACGACGGCCGACCCGATGCGGGTGAGCCGAGCCTGATGGCTGCAGGATGGGCGCTGGCGCCTGTACTTGCGTCGGAGCCTGGGTTTGCTCCTTGCTCATTTTGTTCCGCTGATATGCCTCGTTGAGCGTTGTCGTGAAGTTGTTATTGTCTAGATCCAGGCTAAGTCGCGGCGCCTGGGAAGAGCTTCCGCTGGACGGGATTTGATGACCTCCGAGCTGCAACTGGGCAGGCGTGGGATGGGGCGTAGGTGAAGAAATAGAACGCTTCAAATCGGCAGGCGCGTTGGCCGGCCGCTGCAAATGTACGCGGTCCTCGGACCGCCGCGACCTGCCTGACCTCGCTGATTTTGCCGATGCTTTGCGCTGTACTTGGTCCTGGTGCGTCGACAGCACGCGTTCAGGATCAGCGATCTGATTGTCAAGCACTGCCTTGTTGAGCCTATTTGTCGTGGTCATATACCGGACCGTGATGAAAGTTACTGCCAGCAGGGCGGCCAGCGTGACGACGCCGAGCGGGATGGCCACGGCCATCAGCACTCCTGGCGAATATGTCGTGGGCATGGTCTGGCTGCAAGAATAGCACGGAAACAGGCGAAACGACTACAAATGCAGTCGGGCCAAGCACCCGGAGCAGACGGCTGGCAGGTCAGGACCTCGCAGAGCAGCTTTAAAGGAAATCTAACGCTAAACTGCAAGGCGCGTTCAGGGCCCCGAAGGTAAGACCTTGGCTGGGCCAGGTGAAACAGGCATATGAAACACCTGCATAGCAGGGTAGGCTCTTTGATGGTCGGGGTCGGAAAAGGCCCAAAGGGTCAGTGCGGGCAGTTTCTCGGCCTGCTAGGGCTCCATTTGCGCGTCTTATTCATGCTTGACCGAACTTTACGCTACTTTATCCCGCACAACCCGCTTGAATGCTGCGTTTGTGGGGGTTGAAGGCATAGGTTTGTTGACGCGAAGTCAAGCCCGTGAAGCAGGTACGCTGCGGCCCTTGCCCAGGCAGCAGGTTTGTGCAGGGCCCGTGCATGGTCTGAGACAGCATCGCTGTCGGCATCAACAAGGTTTGTAAACAAGCTCAAGCTCTCAAGCACGTTAGATTATAAGTAATAAATAAACTCGGTCCTGGGCATGCCGACGGACCTGTCGCAGCTGGCCCACCCGATTAAATCCATGCAAGGGCGGGGGCCAGATACGGCAACTACTAAGGCCCGATTTAACTCTTCGCGCTCATCTCCTGCGGCGCCGGCCCGGGAGCCGTTCAGTACTGCAACACTCGCAAGCCTGGCTCAGAGGGCGAGGGGCTAAATGCCAGGGTTGGTCCCTGGTACGAAGGAAAGGCGGGAGGACAGCAGGAGGTCGGGTGTCTCAGATGCCTCAGCCGCCCAGCACAGTGAGGAGGCGGGAGTGTCTCAGGTACCGCGCGCGTCAAGTCCGCTGGATATAGGAGCGGAACACCGAGGTTGCGGATGATAGCGCGCGGCTGGCCGCGGCCATGGCGTCGTCGGAGCCGAGCGAGCCGGCCTTGTTCGCCTGGTCGATGGCAGCCACGATTTTATTGACGGAAGTCTCGAGCACCATGCCGCCCTGTATGATCTCCTCCAGCACGGTCTCCAGCACCTCCCAGCCGAACACGAGATCGAGCTCGCACACGTTTTCAAAGCAGCGGTTAAGGGCTTCGACAAACACCTGGATGAGATCGAGAATGCCCAGCTCGGACTCTTGGCGGTCGACGATGAAGACGAAATTGAGCGTGGCGTACTGGCGGTAGATCACGCGGATCTTCTCCTCGCCGTCCTCGAGGCCCTCCACCAGCATGGCCGGCGGCGTCAGGAAGTTGCACTCGGAAACGGTGCGCTGGAGGAGGATGCTGTAGACCTGCTTGATGAGCGCCTGCTGCGCGGCCATGTCGAGCGGCGTGTAGAACTTGACGAGCCGCGGCTGCCCGCTTTTATTTACTGCGTTAGTTTCTGAGAGCGAGCGGGCGTGCGGCTTGCGGCTTGCGGCGTGCGCCTCATACCTACGTATTAGAACACAGTGGATCATGGTCTGGGCTGTGCGATGCTGGGGTAGAAGCTAGCTTTGTCAAGCCAGGCAGCAGGAACACCTTGGCGAACGAGAAGCGGGCAGCGAGGGCAGCGTAGGTGGCTAAGCGAAGCAGCTGCCCACGGAGCGGTGCGGGTGGTGTTTGATTGTTCCAAGGTTGCCGATCCAGGGTTGGGGTTTTCTCTATGGCCAGAGGGTCTTTACTCGCGTACCTTGTGACTGCTTGAAGAGTCTAGACTCCAAAGCTCATATTTACTACCTTTGAAGAGTATATAGTTAGCAACGTACACCGCACTCTGGCTGACGGCTATTTTATCTCTACAACTGCGGTATTCACCCGAACCCTAGAGTTTCCCCGATCCAACAGGTGGGTGGGAGAGATAGCTGGGAGATAGGCGGTATCTTGAGCACCAGCGGTACCTCGACCAGAATGAGTACCCGAGGAGAGGGTCCGGGTGTGGAGGAAGCGATAACCGCGGAAACCGCTCGCTCAGCTACAGGGTCGGGTGATATTTTAGGTCGCCTTTTTTATTTTTTGTGAGGAATGGCATGCCGCCGACTGATCTGCGTGCACTTTAATTGGGTGCTATATATATATACAGTATAAATGCAGACTAGGGATGTTTGGTTGAGATGTATGGTAGGGATGCTTGGTCCAAGCCGTGCTAGCATTGAGTGTGCCTGTACACACCAGTTCGATAGCGTGCGCGGCTGGCAGCAAGTGGCATACAGGCCACTATTGTCTCATCTGCCCAACAATCGGTCCATTAATGGCGCTCTGCCTCTATTTCCATTTATCGCTGCGCGCACTGCTATCTTGCGTTGTCGGTAACTCACCGGGCTGCAAGCGTTCTCGCGTCACGTGTGGCCCGGATTCGGCCCCGATGCTGGGCTACTCGGTTCTGGCCCGTTGGTGACTCGGAATTACCCGGGACGGCCCTGAGCCAGCTCCGAGTAGTCCCAGCGGTTTGCCGGTCTCCAGCGGGCACAATCTGCTCGGATTTCTTGCAGAAATCTATCATTACTTTGTAGCAATCCTCTAAAAGTCTTTTGAGGCCCGGAGCTAGTCGCTTCGTCCACCATTCCCCGAATTTGTCCCTCGCCCGCTCCCCGGGACTAGTTCCGAGGTCTGGGGATGGGCGAGGGTTTGCATGTGCAGCCTTCCACCCCATTATATATTGCAGGCTACCCCACAAAAAAAGGGCCCCTAGATTCCACGAGTAGCCTGATTAGCATGACTGCCCCCATTCCGAGCATTGTTCCTGGTGTCGCACATGCCCCTGTTTCGCAGGAGGCGGCCGCCAAAATCTTCACACCCGACGCCATTGCGCTCGTGGCAACGCTGCACCGCGCCTTCAACGGCCGGCGCCTGGAGCTGCTGGCGGCGCGTGACGCCCGGCAAAAGCGCCTGGACGGCGGCGAGCTGCCCGACTTCCTTCCCGAGACCAAGCACATCCGCGAGAACCCGACCTGGCAAGGCCCATCGCTCGGCCCCGGCCTGGAGGACCGCCGCGTGGAGATCACCGGCCCGACTGACCGCAAAATGGTGATCAACGCCCTCAATTCGAACGTTTACACTTACATGAGCGACTTTGAGGACTCCACGGCGCCCACCTGGAAGACCCTCACTGAGGGCCAGGTCAATCTGTACGATGCCGTCCGCCGCAACGTGTCGTTCGAGGCCAACGGCAAGAAGTATGCTCTGAATCTCGACCGATCCAAGTTCGACAAGAAAGAGCTTCCCACGCTGCTTGTGCGCCCGCGTGGCTGGCACCTGAACGAAGAGCACTTCCTCGTCGATGGCGAGCCCGTGGCCGGCGGCATCTTCGACTTTGCTCTGTACTTTGTCCACAACGCTCACGAGTCGGTGAAGCGGGGCTTCGGCCCGTACTTCTACCTGCCCAAGCTCGAGTCTCATCTCGAGGCGCGCTTGTGGAACGACGTTTTCAACGTCGCTCAGGACTGGGTCGGGCTGCCGCGCGGCACCATTCGCGCCACGGTGCTGATTGAGACCATCTTGGCTGTGTTTGAGATGGACGAGATCATTTACGAGCTGCGCCAACACTCGGCCGGCCTCAACTGCGGCCGCTGGGACTACATTTTCTCCTATGCCAAGAAGCTGCGGGCGCACCCTAACTTTGTGCTGCCCGACCGCGACGACGTGACCATGAAGGTGCCCTTCATGGCCGCCTACGTCAGACTGCTGATCAAGACGTGCCACCGCCGTGGCGTGCATGCCATGGGCGGCATGGCAGCCCAGATCCCCATCAAAAATGACGACGCGGCCAACAAGGTCGCCATGGCCGGTGTGTACGCCGACAAGTACCGCGAGGTCACGGCTGGCCACGACGGTACATGGGTGGCCCACCCGGCCCTGGCCAACATTGCGCTCGAGGTATTCAACAAACACATGCCCACTCCCAACCAGATCTTCCGGCGCAACGAGGAGACCCAGGTCACTGCCGCCGACCTCATCAACCCACACATTGTTGGCGGCGCCATCACTGAGGCGGGCATCCGCAAGAGTCTGGGCATTGCCCTAGGCTACATGGAGGCGTGGCTACGTGGCGTCGGCGTGGTGCCGCTGCACTCGCTTATGGAGGACGCGGCCACCGCCGAAGTGTCGCGCGTGCTGCTCAACACGTGGGTGCGGCACTCGGTGACAACCAAGGAGGGCAAGCGCGTGACCAAGGAGTACGTGCTGGGCCTGCTCAACGACGAGGTGCAACAGATCAAGAAGGCGAGTGGTCCCGGCCAGTACGATCTGGCCGCCAAGTACCTGGCGCCGGAGATCACCAACGAACAGTGGAGCGACTTCCTGACCACGCTGCTGTACCCCGAGATCAAGGAGAAGAACCGCACGCTCACGCGCCTGTAGTGGGCGAGGTGTCCGCACGCCCTTTAGAGGGATTTTAGCAAGTTAGGTATTCTTAGGCAGCGACATGAACCACTGTACCCTGCGCTGGTCCTCCGCCGATCAGGTGCTGCGGCTGGCTGCGTTGCCGCGTAGCTTTCGGCTCCAGCTTGGCCACCGATAGAAAGGTGCCTACTTTGCACCCCTTTTCCTTATTATATTTTTTTCTTTTTATATTTTGTGGCCCATTTACTCTTTTCCTGGCTGTGTTGCGCGCTCTTTTCTTCCGGCTACTACCCCGCCCGTCCCACGCTTCGCCGCTCTCCCATCAACCTAGCTCGCGACCGACGCCTGGCCCACCTTGCCAGCTGACACATGCCGACTGCCGGGCAGTGGACAAAGTTTCTAGGCGGGTGCACGCTGATTATCGGCTCGGGCGTGCTGTTTCTGAACTACACGACGCCCACGGATGAGCAATTCATCAAAGAGCTGTCGCCCGAGCTACGCCGCCAGGTCGAGAAGAACCGCGCCGTGCGGCAGCGCGCCGAGCTCATCATGGAGAAGCAGATCAAAGACAACCGCGACAAGCCGGCCTGGCTCGACGGCATGGCTAAAATGCGGGCTCTGGACGCGCGCGTGATGGAGCAGGCTGCCAGAGAACTCGATACTGAGGATCAGCAGATGGCACTGAGCGACGAGCGTGAGCGGCTGCACCAGCTAGCCAAACTCGAGCGCAAATGAAACCTGCTTCACTGTACATAAAACACTACCCGTGCTCGTGTGCCATGCGGAAGAGCTGGCATTGCCGAAAACTACCTAATTTATATTCTTTTGCACTCATACGATTCTCCAAGTCTCTACTGTATGGCAGCCCCAGGCTCTGCCCAACCGTGACTACAAGGGCCGGCTTCTGGTATTTTTCTCTGACACACCCGAAATCCCAGAGCTCCAATTTGGCGGCCTCGGACGGTCACGTGGAGCGCTCTCCAGCTGAGCAAAAATAGTCGGCGACGCCGCTGCACCACCACTCCCAGCTTGGGGCCGCGCCCTCCCTTGCTGGAAGTGGAAACCAGAGCCCTGCAGCTTTTGCCCTGGTAGAGGGGACTTAGCTGGGGCGGCCGTGCAGCGCTACGTAGTCATACTTGATAACCACACAAACAAACAAACAAACAAACAAACAAACCACGCGGTGCTCGGCAGCTCGAGACGAGAACGAGGGCACCCCAGCGACAGTGATACCGTTCGTGAGATATCGTGGTGAGGACCCTGGCGCACAGATACACCGATTGCACGTGTGTACATATCTGGGCCTGAACTTTGCGTCTCGCCAGACTAGGCTTGTCCTCAGCCGGCATAGTTGGGCTGCATGCTGCACGCGCGGCTGCAGCAGGTGCCTGGGTCATCACTATGTACGAGCCGGCGCGTCTAGCCGTGGCCCGCGCTCCCGTGGCTCGCAAAGCTGCATGTAGAGCTTAACCTACGCACGCGAATTAGGAGCCGCGCCATCATCCTCTATGCGACGTTTACCAGAGGGAGCGCCTGCATCTTTGTACGCCACGTTTCCTACGCCCGGCACACGGCCGCTCTCATCCAAGTGAACAATCCCGAGCTCCAAGAGAGCTGCTACCCCAACTCCCAGACACGCAGCACCTGATGCGACCATGAGCGTTCGTCTGGACGACCGTTAAATGCCTCCGTCTACTCTCCTCAAATCTGGAACGGTCAGCTGTCACGTCGCGGCCGTAATGGCAGCTCACGTTGCAGCTTGAGCCGCCTGGAGGGCCTCGTGATGCGAGAGGTCGCGGCATGCGGGACTTACCGTTGCCGGGGCAATGCCTTGGCCAGAGCTGTTCAGCCGGAGAAATGTGGGGAAGCCACAACCTCGCCACATGGGTCAGAGTGGGCTTATATCGCACGTAACGCACCACTTTAGCACTGGGGTCAGCAGGGGCCGGCTATTCAGCCGCGAAATCGTGGGCTGACTCGAAAACGTTCCAATGTTTTCATCGTGCCCTCGCGGTATTTTTCTCCCCCTCCCCCCCTGGCCCTTTGGCGTGGTGGCCGTGGCCGAGTAAGTCCAGCGGCAGCTTCTGCTGGAAGTTGCAGATGATCACCCATTGGGCACAAACATGATGTGCATTCCGCATGCACGGCCGAGGCGACTCGGTCTCCCAGTCCGCTAGTCAGGCGCATGAGCCAAGAATGGCATAGGTGGAGTTTTGGTCGAGCAGTGATAAACATTTGGAAACGAAAGCCACACGGCTCAGCGGGGGTCGTGCAAGCGCACGGGCCGCCCCGCGTTAAAACAGCGTAGCGCATAACGTCGATCCACCGAATCTCTCGCAGTGCTAAGCGGTGAAACATTCTTAATTACGCCCAGTCCAACGAGACCACCGGCAATTTCGGCTCACACAGCATGCTGTGTGCTGCTCTGCTGCCCCTCTAATTGCTCATGCCCAGTGGATTGCAGGCCATCCAAATCAACCTTGGGGGAATGACGGATGGCTGGCCATCGATGGATCCGTATTGGCAATAGATGTAGCTTATTTATTTGGGTAGCCTGTTTCGCACCGTGGAGATAATAACACTTTGACCGTTCACTACTAGCCCTCAGATAAAAACTCGGGCCGCTCCCACGCGATCAGATGCATGACGACGCATATGGTGCAGGGCACCTCCAGCGTCATCGAGCATGATTGCTGGCACTCCACGGTATTAAGCTGTGAATACTCGAGTTTCCAGACACAGTCTCGTCGATGAGCTTGCAATCATGCTCAGCTGAGACCTGTAGCTTGTTTGGTGCGGCGCCATCGAAGAGCGCCAAGGCGGGAAGGGCTCTCGCGGGGTAGTGAGGGGTGGATCTTAGGCATGCATATGGTTGGAGGGGCTGCAGGTCTCACAGTCCCGTTTAGAAGTTGCGGGGAGCTCACCACGCTCTACAGGAAGTTATGACTATAATTTTTCAATTGAATGTGTCCGTTCTCCCCGCATATTTGGGCCATCACATTCGTTTAGGTCCTCAAGGGCCCACGTGCGCTGATACAATGGTAGCAGCCATCACGCATACGTACGAAGGTGCTGATCATCCGACGACAACCGCTGTGTTTAGTAGCAGCTGTCATGGGCATGGCCGGCGATCGAGCGCTTGCTGCGCCAGGTTGTCTCATTGAGCAGGGGCGTGGATGTGAATGCAGGGGCTCTCTTAAAAAGCCTGGAACATCATCTGACGTCACAGCTGCTAGCTGCCGCCGCCTTTCGTGAGGCTATTTTTTTTTCACGGCCAGTCTGGCCAAAACATACGGCCCTGCTGGGCAGGCCCCGGGCTGGAGCGGTGGACTTTCCCGGGTGCTCCATGGCAATGCAATGTCAATCACTTATCTACACGCAGCACCGAGCGTATTGCTCACATCGCGGAGCAAAAGCTGCAGATTGAAGCTCTTTTGGGCTCGCCATAACCCGCACACGGCAGAGATCATCTGCATGTGGGTTGGGGCAATATGCAAGCTGGTCTGGCCCGCAGACGTGCTGGGAATGGTGTTGTTCAGAAACACGAGCAAAGGGGCTGCTATAACATAGAGATGTAGCACCGATGCAGGTTAATTTTTGCTGCCGTTATATATGTGTTTGCCGATCCCTGTCGGCGGGCGTACGACCGGCTCGTTTTCTGCGTCGGGCTGGCGAGTCTGAGATTGTCCGGGGATCTTCACAAATACACTGTATGTATCTCGTGGTGTGCATTGCGGTGCCCTTGCCCGACCATCAACGCGTGGTCTCGCGCGTCACGGTGGAGAGTAAATCAGGCGGCGCTTACGAAGCTGGGCAGGGCCCTCAAAAGGGAAATAGACAAACAGCAATCGCTGGGCCATACACCGCCAGGAGGCCATCTCTGCTTTCTCCACTCTTCCCTGCGATGCAAACAGGTAAGTACATTTCCAGTCGGCTAGTTTGATGCGCTCCGGAGTATTGTAACACCTTTTGGTGTGTGTAACTATTGTCTAGCCGGGTGGGCAGGCTTGTGCTAGCGTGCTAGCCAGCGCACTTCCCCCTGGCTCAGGCTGCAGCTCGGGTTGGCCAAGGCTGAGTGGCTGCCAGAGAACAGGATAAAATATCAAACCGAGACCGGCAGTACAGCAGGGCGGCAAGCTGGCAGTTAGGAGAACACTACGATATATTGTGCGAGACATTTATTCCTACATTATATCTGCGTGGCTGGATGTGGTTGTTTGATGCTGTTGTTGTTTTTTTGAGCTATACACCCACGAAGTGCCTATCTCGTCGTCGATTTTGTCTGATCGGCCCCCTTGCTACACACCACCAGCTTGGCGTGCGTGCGTGCGTGCGTGCGTTGCCCAGCCTACTGGGCTGCCTTTTCCCGTTCCCTGCTGGCTGCGGCCCGCGACCCGCTGAACCCCTTATCCTAGCACTACTCATCACACACCTAATTCCGAGGCGCAGAATCGGACCCACAATCCTGCACCAACGCCTTGTGGTTATTTATTAGAGAAGCGGGAAGGTGGATGGTTACGGATATCGTGCCTTTCTTTGCCCTCGCCTGCCTCGGTTTTTCATAAGCTCCATGCCCTGCGCATCATCTGGCTCTGGCAGCAGCAGCACAGATACTAACCCAGTAGTCACAGGGACAGAGCTATCTCCCGGTGGCCCCAATCCATTCGTTCGCCAGCTTGGTGTCCCTCCCGCCATTCATTTGAAGAAACACTTGTCTGCTGCGCCGACGGCCGTCTCCGAAAATGTGTCGTCTGCAGTGCCCTCCCCTCCATCGCAAGGCCGGCAACCTGCGCCCGCCCCCTCACTTTCGGCGTCTGCACTAGCCGCCGACATCTCGGAGAACTTTCACATTGGCCAGAGCGTCACAGTACCCACTCCGCGCCGCGCGCTGTTTGGACCGGCGGCTGCCAAGTCGGCCACCTTCACCTCGGCGCCCACCGTGTTCCTTGCCAGGGACGAAGCGGCGGCTCACACGTCGCTGCACGGTAGCGATGAGCCAGAAACCGGCCCGCGAGACCTTGACGCGACCCCCAAAGACAGTCCCCGTATTGGCCTGGGCGTGAATTTCACCAGCAGCTCCATCCCGAGCATCTCTTTCGATCCCGGGACCCGCTCTGGCTCTGGCTCCGGCTCTGGCTCCAGCTCCGGCCCTAGTCGCCTGGCTCCGCCCTCCTTGGGCATGGGCTTAGGCATTGGTATGGGCCCCGACACGCCCACGTCGCTGGGCAGCTCTATTTATTCCCCTTATGACAATATTAATTCCCCTGTCTCGCGTGGCACCCCTCAGCTGCTGCAGCTCAAGCGGCCAGGGACGGCGTCCTCGCCGGCCTTGCCCCAGTCTCGGCAGTCCTCGGCAGGCACTCGCGGCACGCCTGTGCCCAGTCTGGAAACTTTGGGCTGGTCTCGCAAGCTCGGGACTGGCAACAGGGGCTCAGGCAGCTCTGGCAATAGGGCTCACCGTGCCCACAGAGTCTCTACTGACTTGACATCTACAGAAGCAAGCAAGAGCAGTGGCTCGGTGCTGGCTCCATCGCCCGCGCAGAAGCTGCAGGCTCCTGTGGCCTTGAGTGAGGACGTCTCCGAGCGCAATCCGCTCTTCGCCGAAGAGCTGCAGCACAAGGGTAGCAACGGGTCTGTTCGCGATTCATTTTCGGCCGCCATGCGCATGGTTGGACGTTTCCCTCCGCAAAAAGTACGCCGCACCCAGAGCATGTTCGAGAGCAGTGAGGCATTTCTCAGCCAGCAGCTTAGCCCCAATCTCCCGCAGTTTCCCAGTATGGCCGGCAGCGCCGAAGACGACGGAAACTCGCTAGGGCTACTAACGGGAGAGGATTGTGCCATTCCGACGTTCACGGTGAAGCAAGACCCGTTCCGGCGAATTTGCCGAGAGACCTTGGTCAAATTGCTGGATGGGACATATTCGAACATGTACCAAACAGTTGTCGTGATTGACTGCCGCTTTGAGTACGAATACAAGGGCGGCCACGTGGCTGGCGCCATCAACATTAATGACAAAGTCAAGCTTGAAGAGGAGCTAATCAATAAAGTTGCTGCTGTCAAGCAACGGCCAGATTCTAATGTGCTTATTGTGTTCTATTGCGAATACTCTGCCTACCGCGGCCCCATCATGGCTACGCATTTGCGCCAGTGTGATCGTGACGTTAATTTTTCGAGGTACCCTTATCTGCACTATCCAGATATTGCGGTCCTCGACGGAGGCTACAGCCACTTTTACGAGATACACAACACGCGGTGCCAGCCGCAGAACTACGTGGGCATGAATGACCAATCGCACCGCACCGCGTGTGAGAAAGAGCTGGACAGGCTGCGCATCAACAGCCGGCCGCGCAAGGTGCCCACGATGCATGCGGTTGCTGCTGGCTTCGAGCACGGCTCACCCGGACGGCCGTTCCGGTTCCCGCTGCTCGAGCTCAACGCCAACACGACAACACTGCCCAAGTAATACTTGGTCGGCTGTCGGCGAACTCGTATAGGCGATCCACATAGGCGCGCTGCTGAGTGCGCTCCCTGACTCTTTACCCTCGCTGATACTCTTGCATATACTCGTAATCTTAGTGATACTATTTAATTTGCTACCAGAATTCCGCGCAGGCTGCGAAGGGTGGCCGCGGCTTGCACGCTGCTGGGAGACTCCCGCTCATTGCCGGGGCGGCTGCGACTGCTGCTTGTCGATGGCGTCCAGCGCCTTCTTGAGGTCAGCCTTCGAATCAGCGGAGCGAGTTTCCGTTGCTGTTTCTGGCGCCATTTTCATGTCTGGTGGATACGGCGGGGGTGGGGCATAATGCTGTTTCTCGTCGACGGGCCGGGACTTGCTCACAGGGATGCCTAGGCGGATGGCGGCCAAGCAGATGGGCGCTATATACATGGACAGCTCTGTCTGCACGGTCTTTGTCCTTGAGCCCATGCGAAACTTGAACTTGAACTTGAGCTGCGAGGTCCTGGCTGCGTTCTCACTGATGTACGTCCCGTAGGTGCCAGGACCGAACATCTCAGCCCCGCCATCGAGCCTCAGCATCGGCGGGTCGAACCCTTTCTTTCCCGATGACGCTCTACTGCGCAATATATCTTCAAGAGTTAGCTCCTTGCCCAGCGGAACCACCAGGTCGGGCAGATCAAGGAGTCGCACGGCATACCAGGCCAGCAGCCTAGGCTTGCCCTGCTCCCAGAACCGATACTCCTGGAAATGGATCTCGGCGGAGACTGCGAGAAGCACTGTTTTGGTTTCAGTGGGCGATATGAGCGAGAACGTTAGGGTGGATGGTTGAGGCCACTGCAGCAGGCCATACTCTGACACACGGCACTGCAGTGTGATCCCCTGGCCCCTGCCTGGTCGCAATATGGACGACAGCGAGCCTACCTGCAGTTCCTTGGGGGCCAAGTCGATGCATTTGGCGAGGTGAGCGTTTCTTGGCACCAGCAGCGGCACAAACCGCACAGGAACGTGCCCCTCGTCCCCGGAGAGGCGCCATTCCGTGACCACGCGGGTCTGGACTCTCCAGTTGATGAAATTGAAGTTCACGTTGCGGCCCACGCCTTTCACGATGCTTGCCGCCCGCAGAGCCTCTTCCTTGAGTGGCCGCGACTCGGGCAGCCCTGTGTCCCAGGAAACGGTCATTCTGAATGGAAATTCGTGCAGCACGCCCGGTGACAGCTCGTCTGCGCTTGGGTCTTTCGGGTCGGCCGCTCGCCAAACCACGGTACGAGCGCCCTGATACTCTATGTTCTTGATGCCGAGGCCCGAGGCGCCCTGGTACTCGCCGACGAGCCGGACGACGATCTTCTTGACGGGAGCGCGCTGCGTGAGCTTTACGGCAACCTTGCCTTCGATGGCGTCGCCGTTGGTGAACACCCGGCCATTGAGCTGCGTGTACAGCCGTGCAATTGGGGGAGCCTGCACAATCCCCATGTTCTGGTAATGAATCGTCGGCCATGCAGTCCGGGGAGCGCTAGGGAACCGTTGAATATATTTAAATATGTAGAGCTGCAGGCATTGAGCAAGAGGTAGGGGTAGGGGTCCGAGACAGGTGTGGCTGCAGCGTCGCTGAGCCGCCTCGCCAGCCCTGTGAGCAGCCGGCCGCTCGCAGAGCGTTCCTGCGCGCGGACGCGTGCTACTGGCCTGGATTGGCCGGCTTTTCTGCGTAAACAGGCGGTGGTGGGTTCAGGGCGCCCGAGTCGCTGCCGCCGGCCTCGGCCGCCTTTGCCGCCCGTGCTGCTGCTGCAGGGCCTGCGTCACTGCCGGCCTGCATGCCCAGTTTGTGGGGTAGGCTTGCAGGCGCCAGCGTCACGGGGGCCTTGATGGTGTGCGACTTGGTGCTTCCGGGGCGGTGGAGTGAGTCAAATGTGAACTTGATTCGGATCCGGGCAGTCCGCCGCACCCACTCTGTCTCCAGTGTCTCTGGTATTTTCTCCCCTCGCCGGCCCGTGACGACCAGCGGGCTGCGTCCGGCGCGGCTGTACACCTCGCGCAGGCTCACCGGCCGGTCGAGGGTAATGGCCTCTTGGCCGAGGTCGATCTCAGCGAGGTCGTAGTTGTGGTATCTACGGTTTTCCTCCTGTTTCTCTAGGTAGATAGAGTCCCGGATGCGCAGCGTGATACCGACCCGCTTGAGCACCAGAAGGGGCTTGTTGGCCGCCAGGGTAAACTCCAGAGTGCTGTCCAGCGGCGCCTGGAGCAGGCCGGCTTCGGACACGGCGAGCTGGCACGACACGGCAACTTTTTCGCGGCCACCTCGCCACAACAGCGAGAGCCTTTGCGCCGATGCCCCCGGCGGGTGCGTGCTCAAGTTCGCGGTATCTCGCAGCACGACGGTTCGCAGGGCAGAGTCGGGATCAAAATCTGGCGGGAACCGGCTGGGCCAGAAATTGACCGGGGCCCGCACCCGCTCGGTCTTTTTGATCACGCTGCCACCGTCTATCTTCGCTTTGACCTCCCACGCGATAAAGTTCTCGATGTCGAACTTCCACGCACTGGGGAGGAAGCCTGCCTGCGGAGGAGGCAGCGGTAGCTCAAAGTCGAACGCATGGCTGCCCGCCCCGAGCGTGACTACAGGCTGGGCGACGGCCGGGAACCGGAGCGCCGGCGACGTGTAGTATTTGTGTCGGTAGCTTGTGGACGGTGTGACCGGCGCGGTGTATTGGCCCTGGCCAATGTGCTCGCGGCAGTGCAGGACGACGTCAATGCCTGGTATGGTGATCGTGTCGCTGCTTGAGAGCGTCACCGTGCCGCGCACGGTTTCGCCATTTGTGTACTCGCGGTCCGGCTCAGCCAGTTGAATCGTCAACGCCATCGCGAGCTGCCGCGTGTCGAGCTGGTGGTCGGATCGGTGGAGGTGGTCTTGTGCATGTGTATGCCTGCCTAAGTATGCCTGCACGGATATTATGTAGGGTGGGTCGGTCGGGAGAAACACGGGCACTTGTGGATGGTACAGCTGTTGGCTGGGGTTCAACAATTCATTGGTTTTCGTAGTGTTTGCCGTCTCTCTCTGTCTGTCTGGTATTGCCATTCGAGGTATTTTGGTGCGTGCTTCTTTCTGTCTTTTTTTTTTTGACCCTTCTCTTCCGTGTCCAGCGGCCTGCACACATCAATCAACTTACATAGGCATTTGGGTTGTACTAGCTCTTACGAAGCTGTATAATCTACATCCATTTCATCGTCTGGTTCTGGCGCATTGGCAAGCTCGAGGGCACTCGCAGCGCCAGAAGACCCGCGCTGCTGGCCGTCGGCCCGGAACACCTTGAGTCGGAACGCCTTCAGTTTGTCGGCGAGCTCGAAGTAGAGATCGCTGCGCTCCTGCAACAGCGCGATGCACCGGGCGTTGTCGCGGGTTAGGGCGTCGGCCTGGGAGCGCAGCTGCTCGATTTCGCCGCGCTCCTGCTCGCGGGTGAGGTCGAGGCGGGCGAGCACGCGGACGCCGTTGATTTCAACGGACTTGGCCCGTGCCATGTCCGCGACCTGCTGGTCCAGCGCCTGCACGTCGCGGTGCTTTGCCTGCCAGTCCGCAAGCACCGCTGACTGGGAGTCGATGTCCTGCCGGATCTGGGCGGACGCCTCGGCGGCGGCGGCCTCGGCGGCCTCGAGGGCAGCATGGTCTGCCCGCAGCGCGGCCAGCTGCGCCTCCAGCCGGTGCACCGTGGCCCGGAACTCTGCGAGCGCAGCGCCGTCCAGAGGATACGCGGCCACCTGCAGGTCCTGGCCGAGCACGGCAAGCACAGTTTCGCTCATTGCTGGTTTGGCACTGCTGCTCCCTGGCTGTGGCTTGTGTAGCTGTGGCTGGAGCCAGCTTTCGGTGACTTGGGATGACTGGGATGACTGGGATGACTGGGATGACTGGGCCGGGAGGACGGCTTCCAAGGCGCGCGCCAGTTTTGCCTAGCTTTGCCGGCCCCGGCTCCCAGCCCCAGCTGAGGTGTCTGACTGTGTCTGACAGACGACAGCCTGCGCCGCCCCACGGTCAACCCTCGCTGTCGCCACGCTCACGCCACTTGGGGGGGGGGGGGGGGGGGGGGGGGGGGGGGG
>JAKTUW010000076.1:0-40294 GCA_030556915.1 Wickerhamiella qilinensis
CCCCCCCCCGCCCCCCCCCCCCCCCCCCCCCCCCCCCCCCCCACCCCCCTTTACGGCACACGAGGCCCAGTGTTACAGGTCCGGGGCTGGCGGGGACGGGCATGATTCCAAACGTGGTCACGCAGCTTGCGAGAGAGGCTGATGGCCGTTCACGTTGCCGGTCAGACTAGAAGAAGAGTCTGCAGGAATTACGGAAGCACCAGGAGCAACTCGGGAAGATGCGTGGGACTCGGTGAGACCGTCATCGTTCTTTGATTTGGCGGCGGCTGCTGCATTGGCCTTGTCGATCTTGGCCCGGGTGATGGCATAATTCTCGGGGTCGAGACGCGCGGCAGTACCATTGCGATCGAACACCGACCGCGAGCGATTGTAAGGATCGCTATCGAAGCGCAGCTGAGCAAGCAGCACATTGAGGCGTTCTTTTTCTGCCGCAGCGGCCGCCTCAGTCTCAGGATCCTTGGCCTGCAGCCATGCGACCACGGCCCGCTCATGTTCTTGCTGCAGAGTAAGGCGTTCTTGGGCCAGGCTGTATCGCTGGGAAACGTCCCTCATGAGAACATCGTCGGCAGCCACCGGTGGGACCCAGGTAAACTCGAGCTGGGCGGGGCCGCCAAGCGAAGGCGGGAACTGGTCAAGAGACGCCCATTCCAGCAGATCTTCCATCGTGTAAGTGAAGCGGACTCTCTTTGACAACAACGGGGACAGCCATGGCCGAATGAGCTTCCACATTGGCTCGAATACTACGGGAGCGCGGTGGACGAGGCACATCTTGACGCTGCCGGAATACAGGTGCTCCAGCGAGCGGATCATCTGAAGAATGATTCTGAGATCAAAATTCGCAATGCCAAATCCTTTAAGATCAAACACGATCAGAGGAATCTCGGCGACAGCGTGGGAAAACATGGCGACCTGCTCGATGCAGTACAGAATATACCGGGTCATGCTCTCAAAGGTTTGGGCGCGCGGGCGGAGTTTGCGGGAGTTGATAATACAGATGATGGCATTTTCCTTATCGCGGCCGGCAAACTGGCAAAGGCCCGACTTGAACAAGGAGATGTATCCGGGGTCCGGGTGCTTGTCCATGTAGTAGCGTTCGCCACGCTCGAGCATGCGGGCAAGGTCGATTGTGCGGGCTCGGAAAAGAAGCGAGCGGATGATGGCCAACGCGGCCTCGTAGACAGACCACTCTGCAGACGCCAGGTTGCGGAGGACGATCCAGTCGGGCGGGCCGGCGCGCCAGAGGTCGCGGAAGTGCAGCTTGGCGTCGCCGACGGTGATGGCCTGCATCTCGCGGCGCAGCGACTTGATGGCGCGGCGGTCCAGAAACTCGGAGACGCCCGGAATGGTGTCTGTGGGGAAGTTGGCCGACGACGAGGACGACGACGAGACGGCCGAGGCGGCCGAGGACTGTTGTTTCGCGCTGCCGGCCGGCTCTTGGCCATTGAGCAGGCCGAACTGGGTGTACAGAATGGTGTAGAGGGCCTTGACCTTAGTCCGCTGTACGGGCGTCAGCTCCCTAAGCAGGACTGTGTACAGGTTTTCCGACATTTCGTAGGTTGTCGATATGCTATGTGCTGGAGCTACGCCGCCGATAGTGCTTGCAGCGACGGGACGGAGCGGGGCGGACGAAATACACCCTGCGGAGAGGAGGCGAGCGAGAACGGGCGCGGGCGTACGAACGAAACGAAAAACCGGACGTGTGGGGACGACGAACCTGTTGACCGAGATAGCTCGGGGGAAAAGGTCAGTTTGGTCAAGGGGCCGGGGTGCGATTAGCGCACACTTATTACGGTCCAAGAGGCTGGTGGGTCACTCGCAGCTGCACATCGCTGCAGCTTATCTGGGAGGTCCGCTCGCTCTGCAGGTGGACGAGAAGCGGCGCAGGGTGCCCGCACTAAGCGAAAGCCATGGACGAAGGGCCGAGGATTTGGAGCACTGCAGCAGGAAATGGCCAGAATTTGGGTTGCGGGGACCCAGCGAAGGAGAGCAAGTCCACTCTTTCCCACAGCGGGCGGAGTCGTTACCGGGCCCTGGCCGCGCCCCAGCGTTATTTTGCACCGGTTAGGGTCGGTGGGGTATACCAGCGCTGAGTCAAGCAGGATTATGCCGGCAGGGCCTGCAGACCTGTGTTCCAGAGCCGCGTTCAGCTGCGAGCAGCCGCACAATGGCGCTGCGAAGGCTTTTGCCTGCGATTCACACGCAGCTATGCATATAAAAGTGGTCCGTTATTCACAATGCTGTAAGAAAAAGGTGCTCATTTCGAAAAAGGTGCTCATCTCGATCCACCCACTCAAGCCTGCGTCTTCCCCCGCCTTGGCCCGCAAAGGGTTGGGTTGTTCAGGGCCCATAATTTCGGCGGGTTCGGGTATTCGCCTTGTGATGCAGGGCGCTCGTTGGCTGTTGGCTGTGGCCGCGCGGGGAAGTTACCCCACCTTCATACAGACAAACCGTTATGTACGTAGCTCTCTCAAGTAGATTCTGCTCGAGAAAGGTAGCTATGTATGGCCCCCTAAAAAATAAAGGAAACCAGATGAAGCCACAGTGCTGCTGATGTCTCAGGGGCGTGGCCTCCTGTAAAGCTTCACGGTGCATTCAAAGCTCCGAGATCTGAGCTTTGAAACCGGCATGTGCAGGAAGCCCCTGACAGCATATGCTTGGCGCTGTGGCAGAAGCAGAGACGCCTTCGGGAGAAAGCGTCGAGCCTAGTTTCTCCGTATCGGCGAGCCCTTAGTCACTCCCGAAAGTGCTTCCGTTTTCGGCCCCACGCGAGCTGTTGGCCTCGAGCCCTGCTCGAGCCAGCAGCTTATTCAGCAGCTTGTTATTTACAAGGTAGCTGGGAGCATCCCACATCCAGAGACGTTAGTGACGCAGCCGCGAGTCTCCTTACCCAGCAGCCGGGCCCTTCCAACAGCGCTACTGTGCCTGTAGTCAGGCTCCCAAAACAAAACATGCAGGCGGTCCCAGACAACTGCGTGCATAATAATAATAATATATACACATCTAAACACAAGACCATTTACACCTATCACCTCCGCGCAACCTTTAGACCCACCTTCGGCGTAAAAGGTTATTTCGGGGCGCCGAGAAGGAGAGTATAAGGTCGAGAGTATTGCTAGATACAAGCCTCAGCGTACTGCAAAATAAAAGAGCTGCTTCTGAATGGACGTGCCGGACGCATACAGCCCATTGACCCATCGGCACCTTTCCGGGCCCGTCACGATTGTTTATGCCGTGTCGACAGCCCAGGCAACGGCAGCACCTCTGCCCTCATATCCAGTGCGGCCCGCTGTGCGGCTCAAGGCGCCGCTCAAGGCCACGTTCCGGGAAACCCAGTACAGTCTGAAGAAACCCAATGCGGCCCCGCTAGTTCTGCGAACCACTGAAGGTGACCCTATTTTCGAACTGGCCACTGCAATGCCCCCCGTCGACCTGTACCTCGCGGGCAAGCCTTTGTCCCGCGTTATTGCCGAGTGCAGCAGGGCCGCTGTAGTCGCTGGCCCGGCTGCGGACGCAAATGTGGCCCTTACAGAGCGCAGAGAGCTGCCCACACCTCACAAACGGCTGCTCGGAGATTACGAAATGGCCCCGCAAAGCAGCAAGAAACGGCACCGGGCCGACGACTCGCTGATCGATGTTTTCGACACCGATGGCCTGGAAGGCACGGTCATGCCCAAAGACATTCTGCGCATGGTTGACGACTCACTGGTGCGCACTCCACAGCGTGACGAGATCCGCCCGCGTGTGCGGGCGTCGGCACCAGGCCCCAGCCCCCGCGCGCCGGGCGCCCGCTACGCCTATGACGAGCAGGGCCATGATAACCTGCACGCCGACCGACGTGAGGCGTGGATAAATCCGTGGCGCACTATGAGCATGCCTCCCCCGACATGGCGGTTCCAGTAGCCTCTGACTGCTTGTAGTGGCTCTAATCGACCCCAGCTTACATTTTAACCGGACCCCCGCGTGAGACCCCAGCCTCGGCTGTGGACTCCCTGATACCAAAGTTTGTAAGACCGGCTTCTTGCGCGTGATAAAAAGCAGCGCGGAACATATTTACATCAAATCGTAGTTGAGCTTACAGCCGGCTGCGCCAGAGCGCTCTCTCTTATATATACACTAGCAGACCCGGATCAGGTCTTGTCGGGCCGGTGCCCTATGGCACCCTAAGGCGCTCTGCTCTAGCTCTGGCTCTTTTCAACCGTGTATCCTGCGGGCTTGCGGCTGAGCAGCCGCTCCTGCGCACGGGTCAGCGGCTCGTCGACCAGCTGGACGTCGACCAGTTCTTTCAGCGCGAGGATCTGCCCCGAGTTCGCGGCGTTGACCTTCTGGTAGACCACCGCGCCACGCCGCTTCAGGCCCATGGCGAACGCTGTGTTGCGGAACTTCTTGGGCAGGCCAATAGTCGACCGTTTCTGGGTCACTCGGTACCACATTGGCGAGTGTGAAATTTACTAAGGGCTGGCTGGATGGGAGTGAATAGATTACCTGTCAAAAGGGTTAGGGCTGTGTTTGACGCCCAGCACCTACCCAGCCGATTGTCGAGCTTTTTACCACTGGCCATTATCAGGCCTGCAATTTTCAACTATACATTAAATTTTCTGTGCATATAAATAAATAGGGTCCGGTTGTTCTGCAAGGTCGGGAATCCCGGCACTCGCCGGGAGTCATGCATGAGTTTTCTCCAAAAATCGCTTGAGCGGCGTGCCGACGTGTTCGAGGTCGAGAAGAAACGTGTCGTGGCCGTATTTGCTCTGGTCGTAGCTCAGCTCCACATACTCGACGCTGCCTGCAGGGCCGCTCACCTCACGCAGCACCTCTGCGACCTCCTGCTGCTGCCAGGCAGGAAACAGCACGTCGGACTGGACGCCCAGCACGAACGACGGGATGCGCGCCATGCTGCGCATGCCCTCAACAAGATCCGAGCGTGTCGAGGGCCGGACGCGGTCGCGCGGCTGCTCTGTGATGGGCTGGTCTGGAACGGCAGCACACTTGGAGTCGGCCAAGTCCTGGCCCCGCGACTCACTGCGCGCGGCTGCGTTTTCGGCGCCCAGATCAAACAGGTCCATCGCCTTCGTGATGTAGAGCAGCGAGTTGGCATCGTAATTCAACCAAAACTTCTCACCTTGGTGGTCGAGGTACGTCTCGATCAAAAAGTCCGGGCAGAACGCCGGCGACCGGCCGGGATCGGATCGGTCGCGACCAAACCGATCCTCCCACTCGGGACCCGAGCGGTACGTGATGGTGGCGATCTCGCGGGCCAGCTTCATGCCAACGTGGGGCGGAACGCCGCCGTAGTAGAACCCGCGATTCCAGTTTGGGTCCGACATGAGCACCTGGCGCTGGACATGGCGCATAGCGATGCTGGACGGGTGCGAGCGTGCGCAGCCCGAGATCGAGGCCACGCGGCCCACAAAGTCTGGGTAGTCGGTGGCCAGAGCCAGCGACTGCATACCTCCCATTGACGCGCCCACTGAGGCGTACAGCTTCGGGATGCCCAGGTGCTCGGACACCAGGCGGTGTTGGGCCCGTACCATGTCCTGCAGAGTGACGATGGGGAAGCGGGTTGCAAACGGTTCGCTGGTGTCCACATCGACAGTAGACGGCCCCGTCGAGCCAAAACAGCCACCCAGCACATTCGTGCATATCACAAAGTACTTGTTTGTATCAATGCTTAGACCCGGACCGATGAACTTCTCCCACCAACCCGGCGCCGTATTGGCTGCGTGGCTTTTGGCATGCGACGACGCGGAAAGGCCGGTATGCAGGAGGATGGCGTTCGATTTATCGGCGTTGAGCTCGCCCCAGGTTTCATAGGCAATCTGTGTCTGCGGTAGGCACCGGCCGTAGTCAAGCGCCAGAGCCCGCGTGTCTGTGAATAGCTGGTAGCCCTTGGCGGTCGAGTAGGCAGGCTCGGGGCCTAGCTCATGTTCTATCATCTTTGTACGCTGTTCCAGCTTGTCCAGGCAGGGAAAAGCCATCTGGCCGGTAGCCGCGGCCGCGGTGGCAGCGGGTTTCGAGTTTTTCATCGGCTGCGGCGATGCCGGCGGTCGGTCCTGAGCTTGCCGGACAGCCGGTGCGGCCCGCGGCACTTGGGAGCCGACAGGCGGAGTGTGTAGAAGGCGAGAGAGCCCAGTGCGCCACGACGACATGGATCGGCAGAGATTGGCCTGGCAGGGGGGCAGGTCTGGAAGCCAAGCGCTGGAGGCGAGCAAACCGCCCATGGCGCCAGGGCGCCAGGGCGATGGCATCACATCATGTGACGACATCAGCGAGCGGACCGTGCCCCTGCCCCAACTCCCAGCGTAAGGGTAGCGGAAACACATCACAAGTGAAGGGTAAATCGCAGACCCCAAGTAAGGGCAAGGTCTGTGACCTCGACAACCCAGCTTTAGCCTGACCTCAGGTTGGGCAAGGAATCAAGGGTAGGGTGCACCCGGGTCAGTTGAAGCGGCTCGTAGAGACCGCCGGTTTGAACACGTTTGTAGAGGCCGCCCACGCCTAGCTCTGCGACGGAGTCTCGATGCGGACATGCGGACCATTCTCGCGGGCGTCTGGCTTCGCTTCCGCAGCCTCACCGTCGGCCGCAGGCTCGCCGTCCGCGTCCTGAGCCCAGCTGGCATAGAACCCGTCCATGACCATGCGCGCGACCTCCTGGCGAGCGATCTCCTGGCGGAACGGCGCCTGGTGTAGCAGCGTCAGCATTTGCAGGCTGTTTGGGTACACGACAAAGCGCACATTCTCGGGCTGCCGCCAATACTCGAGGTAGTCGAGGTAGCGCAGAAATGCCGGGTCCTCGAGGTACTTGTTCTGGGCCAGCCAGTGCACGTACATGGGGTTTGCCAGGCTCTGCAGGAACTCGAGCTCGACTTCCCAGCGCGTGGGCGGCGGTCCTTCTTCCATTGCAAGTTGGCCAGGCCCGTGTGCTTGCAGTGAGCTGGGCTAGCTTGGCAGCGCCGGATTGTCGTCTTACGCGGACGACCACAAGGGCAAGGGCATCGGGCTCTGGCTTGGGAGACGTGGGAGTAGCGGCTGGGGTTGAAAGGGCAAGGCGTGTGGTGGCCGTTACCCCCACCTCAACTCAACTGCCGGCAGCTTGCTTTACCCTTGCTTGCTTTCATCTGGGCAATCATTTGGGCAACCGCAGCAAGAATCTAGTCTTTTCGCCCTGTCAATACCGCCATCAGCGCCACCCTTTCGTCATGGAGACAAGTCCAGTGTCGCAAAAGGTGGTCTCAATTAACCACCTGCGGCTTGCGGTTACGGCCATCTACCCGTTTATTGTCCTTATTGGCAGTGTGGCCTCGTGGACGGCCGGAGAGTCGTATTTTGCCAACAAAAGGAACGTCCTCAACACATTGTTCGTGAAGCGCGGTTGGTTCTGGACAACAATTGTCTTCTGGCTCGGCTACATTCTGCACACCGTGAGCTGTGGTTCCCGGAAGCAAGGCGTAGCTGCCGCCTCCGGCGGCGCTACGAGGCGCCCTAACTCGCCGAGCGGCGGTCGCGGCAATCTGACCCCCTCGCTGCCGCAACTGAGCCATGTGGTCATGCGATTTGCTGTGGCCACCACTTGGTGGATTCTGTTCACGCAGTGGTTTTTCGGCCCGCCCATCATGGACCGCATCTTTGTGCTGACTGGCGGATCTTGCCAACTTGCCGTGGCCACCGTAGAAGGCGGCGCACCCGCGGTGGTTTCGAGCAGTCGCATATGCCGCGTCAGCGGCGGCTCCTGGGCTGGCGGCCACGACGCCTCAGGCCACGACTTTCTGCTCACGCACTCGTCGCTGCTGCTGTGGATGGAGATTATTCCGGCTCTGCACGCTACTTACTTCGCTAAGCGCCCTACCCATGTGCTACCGCTGGCCGTCAAGCCTGCTCTAGTCCTGCTGGGCCTGTGGACGTGGATGTTGTTCATGACCAACATGTATTTCCACTCGTTCTTCGAAAAAATTACTGGGCTGATGTTTGGGTACGCCGAAGCGCTTCTTGTCTACTACTTTGGAAGCTATTACTGGTGGGGAGAGGCGCTGTTTGGAGTTCACTCGCTGAATGAGGATACCGAGGAGCCGGCGGCCGTGCCCGCAGATACGACCACAGTAACCGATGGATTCTAATGGTTAGGCCATGCTGGTTGGTTCGCCAGCCTCTTGTTTGTTTTGTTGTCGCAGGCCAGGAAACGCAAGCGCTCGCAGAGCGCCTAATTTATTTACACAGCTGCTACCTGGTGCGGCTAGCGGCTAGTTGCTGTAGTTATACGATTGTAGATAGATATATGTAGTTTTAGAACGGTCAAAATTATGCATCTTTGCAGCTTTTGCAGCTTTGAAAACTTGATTCTATTTATTTATGTATTTATTTATTATGGCGTCTGAAACACCAGCATCTGTTGATTTCTCTCCCTTCTGGCGCCCGCAGGCTCATGCGCCCCGCCCCAGGCCGCTCGTTCGCTTATCCTCTCTCGAACAGCGTCCTCGACGCGCCTCAGACCCTCAGACCCTTTCCCCACCCTGGCACCGTTGCAGGCCAGACAGATCGCTGGTGTTTGCAAGCCGCCGGAACGCGGACAAAGTAGACCGGAAATGGAGGCCGTCGAGCTGCCGAAGCAACGGCGCCGCGACGACCGCGCCGAGCGCGGGCTGCCGCTGTTCGAGCTCGAGCCGGACGGGTCGGCCATCGAGCGCGAGCCGCTGCGACCAAAGCAGCTGAGCCTGCGCCAGCTGCGCCCACGCGACCGAAGCAATTTTTACTTCCTGACGCTGCTATACTTCTTGCAGGGCATCCCAGTCGGGCTCGCGTTTGGCAGCGTGCCATTCATGCTCAAAGAGAAGCTCAGCTACGCTGAGGTGGGCCTGTTCAGCCTCGCCAGCTACCCGTACAGCCTCAAGCTATTGTGGAGTCCCATTGTGGACGCCTTCTACTCTACCGCGTTCGGCCGCCGCCGCTCGTGGATTGTTCCCATCCAGATCTTCAGCTCGGTCGTGCTGCTCGCCCTCAGCTTCGTCATTGCGCCGCTGATGGCCGCTGCTAAGGAGAATCTTGGGGTGATCACGCTATTTTTTGCTGTCCTGGTTTTTGGTTGCGCCACGCAGGACATTGCTGTGGATGGCTGGGCTCTCACGCTGCTGTCAAAGCCGGCCCTGCCCTACGCCAGCACCGCACAGACAATCGGTATCAACACGGGCTACTTTACGAGTTTCACCGTGTTCCTCGCCCTGAGCTCGCCTGAATTCGCCAACAAATACTTTCGCAGCGCTCCACTCGACGTCGGGTTGGTCACGCTGCCGGGCTACCTCTTCTGGTGTGGTGTACTCTACATAGTAGTCACAGCATACGTGGCGCTCGAAAAGAAGGAGGAAGATGCTGTGGCTGGTGGGGCGGAGCTGGGCACTGACTCTAGTGATCCCTGGGGCAGCACGGTTAAGATTTACCGTGTGATGCTGAACATCTTGAAGCTGCCGTCCATGAAGCAGCTGGTGGCCGTGCACGTTGTCGCCAAAATCGCGTTTCAGGCAGCTGAAGCGGTAACGAACCTCAAGCTACTGGAAAAGGGCCTTTCCAAAGAAGATCTTGCCCTGGTAGTGCTCATTGACTTCCCCTTCGAGATCGTGTTCGGGTACTACGGTGCCAAGTGGTCCACTCAGGTATCCCCACTACAGCCTTGGATGTGGGCCTTCTGTGGACGTCTGGTGTACGCTGCCGTATCTATGAGCCAGGTCTACTTTTTTCCCAAAACAGGAACCACCATGGGCTACCTGTTCTACGTCATTCTTGTGCACGTGGCAGGGTCGTTTCTGTCCACCATCCAGTTTGTGAGCATTACGGCGTTCCACACCAAGATCGCGGACCCCGAGATTGGCGGAACGTACATGACAGTTCTCAACACCATCAGCAACCTGGGCGGCCAGTGGCCGCGCGTGGTAGTACTGGCTGGTGTCGATTGGTTCACACAGGCAACCTGCTCAACCGGCGGCAGTTGTGCAGCCGAGGGCGCCAAGACAGCGTGCAAGGCTGCGGGCGGCGTATGCACGGTATCGCACGACGGATACTACGTGATGAACGTTGTATGCATTGCCATAGGAGTGGCGCTCTATTTTGGGTTCATCAAGCGCACTTTGAATCGTCTGCAATACCTTCCGACAAGCGCATGGCGTGCGTCGCGCTAGGCCACCTCCCAGGCCACTTGAGCGCCTGCCGGAAACCACTGCAGCAATACCCTATGGCATCAGAAAGCAATAAAAAAATGCAACGAGAGCATGAGAGGGAGAAAATAATAAAGAAAAAAAAATTAAACACAAAGAGCACGTGAACCATCTTCAGACCTTGCTACAGAACGATGGGGTGCAGACTTTTGATAGATAGACTTTTGGACGCTTCATTTCGAGCGGTCCCCCGCTCCAGGTGCCGATGGCTGACGTCGTTATACTTGTAAATTATTCGCCGACTAACATCTACAGCGTTTTACTATGCACACAGCCTACTCTTCAAGGTACAGTGCAGTCTTGCACGCCTTGACGACGGTGGGGCCGTCGGGGAACGACAGGTCCTCGAGATTCTTGGCGTAAGGGGTTGGCAGATCGGCGCCGGTGACGCGGCCAACGGGCGCATCCAGGTAGTCCCAGGCCTCCGTCTCGCCGATCAAGCCGGCGATCTCGGAGCCCATGCCGTAGGCGGGGAAGCCGGATTCCACAGACACCACGCGGCCGGTCTTTTTGACCGAGGCCACGATTGCGTCGAGGTCGAGCGGCCGGATGGTACGCAGGTTCAGCACCTCGGCGTCGACATTGTACTGCTTCTTCAGGATGTCGGCGGCGTCGAGAGCAAACTTGACGTTACGCGAGTGGGCGACGATCGTGATGTCGGAGCCGGCCCGCTCGATCTTGGCCTTGCCGATGGGCGTAACAAAGTCGGGCGAAAAGAACTCCTCCGACACAGGGAAGGCATCGCCATACATAACCTCATTCTCGAGCACGACCGTGGGGTTCGGGTCACGGATGGCCGCTTTGATTAGGCCCTTGGCGTCCTCGGACGAGTAGGGCGCCAGCACCTTGAGGCCGGGAATCTGGCCGTACCAGCTCGAGTAGTCCTGCGAGTGCTGGGCAGCAACACCGGCGGCCGCGCCGTTGGGGCCGCGGAATGTGACGTTGCACGGTTTGGAGCCGCCGGACATGTAGTACGTCTTGGCCGCCGAGTTGACGATCTGGTCGATGGCCTGCATGGCGAAGTTGAAGGTCATGAACTCGCACACCGGCGCGAGGCCGGCCAGCGCGGCGCCGACGCACAGGCCGGCAAAGCCCATCTCCGTGATGGGCGTATCGACCACGCGCTGCTCACCAAACTTGTCAAGCAGGCCGCGGGTCACCTTGTAGGCGCCCTGGTACTGCGCAACTTCCTCACCCATCACGAACACGCGGTCATCGCGGTCCATCTCTTCGGCCAGGCCCTGGTTGATGGCGTCACGCACGGTCACTGTTGCCTCCTGGGCCTGGTTTCCGGCGGCGCGAGCGCCCACAACGGCGGCACCCAGCCGGGCGCCAGCGAGGGGCGCGGGCGCGGCAACCGAGTGGCCGGCTAGCAGAGTGCGGGAGCGGCCGGCGGCCAGCATTGCGCGCGTAGACGCCGCCAGACTGGCCCGGGTCAGCGTGCTGATGGGGGCCATTTGGATATGCGAAATTTAGTTTGATTTGGTGGAAAGGATCAGGTTGGGACAGGTGGATCAAGTAATTTGTTGGGAGGCCGGGTAACGCGGTGTGGCCGGTCCGCGAACGAGAACGCCGACACGGCAGGTGGAGTATGGTCGCAGTATCTCTTCTTTATTTCCGCCAATCATTCCGGCTTGTTATGGCCAAACATCCGATATTCATGCCCCAGACAATGTTAAGAGCTACTCGTATGCTTTCTTCTGGCACGGCCGCTCGCAGCCCCCGGCAGAGTCTACCCTAGACCCGCGAGGAGCCCTAAAAATTTCACTCGTGCGTTGATCCCTGGCGCTGGACAAGTGCAACGAGCAAATGAAAAGTCTTGAGTGCATTGCACACTATGCATCTACCGAATAATTTACACTACTCCATAAGAAAAGCGCGAACGCCTGCGCTCACGTCGTCAGCTTCGATGCCCTATCAGGCCCGATGCAGGGTTGATCTGATGCAGGTGTGTGCATGGTGCATACACACAGAGAGCCGGCAGCAGGCAGGCCGAAGGTGGCTTTGGGCCAGAGCACGGCTCAGTGCGCTCCATTTTGGCGAAAGGATAACACTTTGTAGGTCTGCGTGTAACTCTACCCGTCGATTCTGCTCAGATCATCGTACGGAGATGCGATATCGAGGCCAATGGACCGGGCAAAGTTGGCCAAAAATGCCCACACGGTCTCCACCGCATCCTTTGCTAACCCCCGGCGACGCTTCGGCCGCTCTGGCTCGTGGGCCATCGGGAGGACATTATCGGAGGCGCTTAGGCTGATAAACAATAGCAGAGGTACGACCCAAACCAGTAAGCCAAGAAACGAAGCAATTTGGGCAAATGGCGGGTGGGCGGGGCCCCGGTAGTCAGGGACCTGATCGTAGATGGCGTGCCGTGGCTTATCCTCGGAGCTAAAATACCAAAACCAAGAAAAGTGGTTGATGACCGCGCCGGCACAGGCCAGCACAAATGACGGACTGCTTAGACGCACCAGCGGGAACTGCCGCAGGGTCTGCAGGTACACGCCGTTGACCAGCACGGCAAACAGAGAGCGCCAGAACGGCAGCCCGTCGAAAACAAAGAGAAGCAGGTGCACAACAATGATAGCGCAGATGAGCCGCACCAGGCAGCGCTTGGTAACCGCGGTGTGCTGCTCGACCTGCTCGGACAGCGCGAGCAAGCTCGTTGCCACGCCCAAAACCGTGAGCACGAAGCCCGTGGCGTACCCCACGAAGGATAGGAGGAGCAGAATCATCTGCCGCTATGTCTTGCGTCTATTCGCCCGCTCCAGTGCACGCTAGCAGTTCGCCCCAGATTATCGAAAGCCTACTTTATGTTGTTACTATGGGCCGGAGTCGCGAGGTGGGAGTTGGGCCGGAGCTGGGTAGCGAACTTAGCTGGCAGGCTTTGTGGTCAGGTCTTGCCTCGGTTGCTAAGTGAGCAGTGGGGATAGTAAAGTAGCCAGCCAGCCCAGTCAGTCAGTGTGCCTGCCCCCCAGAGCTGGGACTAATAGTGGGGCCATGAACATTGAGTGGGTGAACTCGGGTAGGTGAACATCAGTTGGGGTGTATTGCAATGCAAGTACAGCACATTGTGCAAAGTCCTTAACTCGAAACTGGAAGGTTGCAAAGCCGCTACAACCAGATTCAATTTGAACGGTTTACCCGTAGCGGCATGAAGTAGCGTTCCCTCCTGGCTCTATGCCTGCTGTGCTAAACGCCCGAGGTCCAAGTGTGCGCGGCCAACCGAGCCCGCGAGTTTCGATTTCGCGAATCAAACCCCGTGCCTGAGCAGCGCAAACCTGTGCCAAAAAGCTCTCAGCCATTGGCCTGTGCGCAAGCACCCAGCGGGCTGTTTGCTAGGCCTGCCGTAGCAGCCGCGCCATCTGACCCTAGCCCTTGTGCTTGTGCAGGCGTATTCATGCACGTAAACGGGCGGGCTCTGGGACAAAATCAGTTGCAGAGGCGGGTTTTCGGTGCGGCCGGGGCCCGCCGGTGGTGCCCGAGACAGACTTGTGTCCAAAGAGAGCTCCATGGCAGGTGTCCACGCCAAAAAATGCTCTCAGATCTTGCGAGAAGCTCCCACGCGGCCCGGCCCACCTTCGGACGGCCACGCTATTAGTGGTCCTCTGCTCGCCCGGCACCCCGCACATACTCCGGCAACACGCCTTGGCGGCCGCCGCTGCTGCAGCGCAAGCCCGGGCTCAGGGTTGGGCCGGTGGTATGGGCAGTCGGCCAGCCAAGCCAACAGGCGCTGGGGCTAGCCGATTTCCTTATGCACGCTGCCGCATGCAAAGTCCCAGCCGAAATACAAACGACCTTACCCCCACTCTTCGTTCCTCCGTACTAGTGTATTCTATCCCACACCTACCCGCGCGGCCGTCTATATTGGAATTGTGAGGCCAGCTAGAGCTCGGGAACTCGAGTATTATACCGCCCATTTACTAGACCCTTCGGCTCTACCCGCGCGTAAAGCCGCCCGACCTGTTGGCTCCGGCCACTGAGCGCATTACCCCGCGTGTTCTTATCGTTCTGTTCCGCGGCTTGTTGCCCAGGCAGATCGGCATACTAACAGATGTCGCCTATGGTCACCAACCAGGAGCGCCCCGCACCCGACCTTGGGGGGCTGGATCCAAGAGCCTCGGCGCCGACCGACATCCCCGCGTCGCGGGCTCAGCCCATCCCCATTGCTGGGTCGGCGCCGGTTCATAGCGTGCGGGCCGCTGAAAGTGGCCGCCGTCGCTCAACATCCAACGTTTCCGTGTCATCGGCTACCTCGGAAGATGCACTTGCTAGTTCGCACGGCTCTTCTCGCCGTAGCGTACCCAACTGGCTAAGGAGCATGGGACACAAGCTCTCGGGCAACACCGGCAGCGCCTATGCCAATGTCGAGACGCGGCCGACATCGCCCCCCCTGGGACGCAGAGACTCGGAGGTCTCGTGGAATAGCAGCTACGGAGGCGGGCCGGCCTCTGAAGACTTGGGGACCTCTCCCCGCGAGTCGGGCCTCGTCAGCCGCCTGAAGCGCTTTTCTTTTGGCGGCTCCGACGACTCGGCTACACCTGGAGGCCCAGTTGGCAATGCCTCTTTCTCCGGCTCTGGATCCACCGGTCCACGCCAGAGCCGTCGGCGGTCGTCGGCAGCATCAACAGGTTCTGCTGGCCAATCTGTCGCCGCCGCGGCGACCGCCGCTCACGAGCGCCGTCGGTCTGTCGCAAATGCCAATGGGCAACATATCGGCCCGCCCACGACGAGCAGCTCTACCTTGCATAGCTCCCTGGCACCATCATCCTTTTCAAGCGGCAACAATGCCAGCCAGAACAAGCCCGCCAAGAAGCTGCCTGAGCTTGCAGGGCTCATTCGCAAACGCGTAATGTTCAGCGAGGATCTGTATTCGCATGATCCGCCTCAACAAATTCCCCCGATGCATCCAAAAAAGGGTAATGTGGAGTTCCGACCCAGCGGTGAGCTGTCGCTCTCATTACAGGACAGACCCCGCGAGTTCGACTTCGCACCATATCTGGAGCGTAATCACAGTGAGCTCGCCCGCAGTGCCAGCCAGCGTGCCCACGACCAGGCTTCGCGCTTGCACTCGTCTTTGCATCGATCATTGAATCTGTTCAGCAAATTCAGCAACGACTCTGAAACTGAGGCAGACACGGACCCCCCTGGCACGTATGACCTTGGAGAGTCTGCGCCGTCAGGCGGTGGTCGGCTCGACATTGATGCAAACTCTCATGCTCTGCACGAGAACCCCGACGATGACGCCAGCGACAGCACTGAAGATGACGATGCGCAAAATTCGGCGCCAACACCTGAACAGATATACACCCGCTGTTGTCATTTGCGGGAGATTCTGCCTATCAAGAGCACACTCAAGCAGCTTAAGGACCAGGTGGCCCCACTGACAACCCTCTACGTGGCAAACTCAAAGCCAACGATGATTGAGATTTTGGCTCTCACCGATTTTTTGGCGATCGTGCCAGTCGCGTTCCTACAGCTGGATAACACTGTATTGTCCACCCCAATGCTCAGGCTATTCTTTTCCGCCCTGCAGAACTCGACTCACTTGACGAACATCACATTTGAAAATACTAAAGTGGACGAGGAAGGCTGGAGGATGTTATGCGTTTTCATCGCGAACAACACGAGCTTACTTGGACTAAATCTTGCCTGCGATCCTTCTAAAGGACGCCTACCACCGTTTACTCGCCGCAGCTCAGACTGGACATTGTTCGGCCGTGCCCTAGAAGCGCGTGGCCAATTTGGACATCTGAGCATTGCGGGGGTGAAGCTTTCATCTAAGGACCTGAAGACTGTGCTCGATAGCTTCAAGAATGGGCTGGCCTTTGATATTGGACACAACGAGCTGGATTTGGGTGACATTACCAACGTGGTCGAATGGATGGAAGCGGATGACACGAGCTGTGAGGCCCTCAACTTTGGCGGCAATAATCTCAGCGTTATGGAAGACGCATTTGCTCGACTCGTCCACATCAAGCGTTTGACCAAGCTGGGTCTGAGTGACACGCAGGTCAGGACGCCGCAGAGGCCGGAAGACTTCTTTACGGTGGACACGGCCAAGTACTCGAATATTCTGGCAGTTGATTTCTCCGGAAATCCAGAGTTTGTGCAAGGCATTCTGGATCATATGGTTACGGTACTACCTTACTTTTCACGGTTGGTTCGCCTGGAATTGTCCAGATGTCGGCTGTCTAATGACCAGGTTGTGAAGCTGTGTGAGGCGGTGGTCGATTGCCGTCAACTGGGCCATCTGGGCGTAATGGAAAACGAAAGACTCAACGAAACGGCCCAGGCGGCTCTCTGCGTTGCGGTCAGCATGTCGGAGAGCCTAGTGACGGTGGATGTGGATATGTCGTACTGGTCGGACACGTTCCGTCAGCAGCTGCCCAAGTACGCGCTGCGGAATCTGGAGCGGCTCACGAAGCGCAAGTCTGCGGCGCCTGATCAAGTGGCCAAGGCGGAGGCGCCGGCAGCCGTGGCGCACGCGATTTCACCGGACGAAGTGCATGCAACGCAGATGCAGGGTGATGACGAAGAAGGAAGCTCCGAGATCCGCGATTTCCACAAAGACCTATCACGGCTCGTCAGCGAGGTTGGCGAGCTACGACCCGACCACGGCTGTACTGTGGCTGCGGAGCGCATGGTGGAGCTGCGCAAGCGGTCGCGGTCGCTGCTCCAGGATCTGCTGCGCAAGAAAGCGGTTGCGCCGTTGACGGTGGCCGAGCGCGAAGACCTGATCCGGCTGTACTTTTACGACACGACGCTGGATCGCGTGTCGAAGCAGTTCTGCCAGCACTCACAGGCGGGCGTGCGGCCGGTGGGCGAAGAGGCGGTGAGCGCATTTGGCGAGCCGTCGGTTATGCCCGTGCTGAGCCGGCGGTCGTCGAGCAACTCGCTGCGGCAGCTGGAGCACGACGAGGCGGTGACTCACAAGGCCAACACGTACCTGATGGGCTACCTTCACGACCGCGACATGGGCGCGCAGATTCCGCGTATCTTCGACCTCGTACACTCGAAGGGCGAGACGCCCGAGCAGGTGCTGCAGCGCGTGCAGAAGCTCGGCTACTCGGACCTAGAGCAGCTCATGAGTTAGGCGGACCTCGGCGGGTGCCGTCGGTTGTTAGATTCCATGCATCTCCTATCTTTTCTTATTTATATAGTTGCTTTAATTCACGACAACTTTCCCTCCTCCATGCTCGTTTTTGGTTAGGCTGGCGGCTGCCCGACGGAGGGGCGGGCCTAAGGCGGCCGAAAAGATTAAAGCTCAAGTCCAAAACAACAGAAGGCCAAAGCAGAGGGCCAACCCAGGAGGTCACAGCACAAAGGCGCTCCGCTTTCTGGGCGCGCCCGTCTCATTCCTCCTCGCTGCTGGGGTCGTCGTCGGCCGCCGCGCGGCGGCCCATGCCGGCCGTGCCAATGACTCGCGTGGCCGCGTCGAGCGACGTGGTGTGCGCGTCGCCAAGCTCGTCAGCCAGCGCGGACGCCAGGTCGCCAAAGTCGTCATCGTTGTCGCTCGATGCCGCGCTGCCGCCCGAAACGCTGCCGCCCGACACGCTGCCGCGCACTGCCGTCGCCGCGGGGCTGTCGCCGTCGCTCACGCCCGAGCCGGGCCCCGCTCCCGGGCTCCCGCTCGTGGACGCCGCCCGCGGTACTGGCAGCCGCGGTGTGCTCACGCCGGTCGCCCGCTCGTCGCTGCGGCCACCAGCGCCGCCTGACTCACGCTGCGCCTGCGCGCGGGCGCCCCGCGTCGAGCTGAGCCGGGACGTCGGCCGCGCGGGCTTCTGGGCCGGTCCAGCCCGCACGTTGAACCCGAGCGTGCGCAGCTCGTACGCGCCGCGCACCTCGTTGTACACCAGCACGCACTCGATGTCCTTTGCCGCCGTCGCCGCGCCCTTGTATACGGGCGGATCGTCGCCGCCGGCCGCCTGGAAGACGTACTGGTCGCCGTCGCCCTGCCGCGACATCGTGAGCGCCGGCGGGCCGCCGGCGTCGGGCCGGGCACCGTAGCGCACGCTCAGCGCACCGCCGCCAGGACCGTCCTGCGGGTCGAGCGGCCCGGCGACTACAATTGGATGTTCGGACATGTCCGGACGGATGGCTGGGCAGCCCGTGCGCCAGCATTGGGGCAGCGGCTCGGGCTGGGGTTGTGGGATCAGGGTGGGCTCAAACTGGCATAGAGCCGGCGCTGTCACGAGTGACCTTGGAGTTACAGAAAACAGTACAGGCACGAGAGGGCCAAAAAATGAAAAATAAAAATATATTTATATATATAAAATAAAATCAAAAGCATGGTCCTTAATGCAGCAACGTGCACAGCCGCGATGTTTCCTTCTCAAAAAAAAAAGAACAAGCTCTAGAAATTGTCCTGTATAAAGTTTAGGCAGCTACATACAAGCGCCGGCAACTGTCAGCAAGTGCTGGCGACCCCCGTATCTACTACACGTGGCGCCTACGCCGTGGCCTTGCCCGGGTTCACAATCACAAACGGCAGGTCGTCGACTTCCTCGCCTTCCGCGTCGTCCGCCGTGATCTCCAGCGTGATCGACCCCGTCGGCGATACAGGCTTCTTCGACACGAGCTCCACCAGCTCCGTGATCTTCAGCGGCTTGCGCTCCTTGACCTTGGTCGGTGGGTGGAACGACGCGTACAGCAGCAGCGCCTCCGACGCGATCATCGAGATCTCCAGCCCGTGCTTTTGCTCAAACAGGTCCAGCAGCTCACCCAGCGTCGGGTTGCCATCCACCGTGAAGCGGCCCCAGATGCGGTCGATCTCCTTGTCCCCGTTGTACTTGATCTTTGTACTGGCAATCGGCTCGGAGAACCCGAAAAACGGCAGCGCCAGGTTGACAAACCCGTTCTTGTACTCTTCGAGCGTCTTGCCCTGCACTACCTTCAGCGCCTCCAACGTCGAAAGGCCTGTCACCAGCGACGTCGTCGTGGCAATTGCCGGGATGATTCGGCCAGCAATGAACTTGGTCCGCGACCGGTCCACAGGTTCGATTTTGTAATTGATTGCGCGCAGGTTTGACGCAGCGTTGATAAAGTCGATGTGAAAGTTCGAGTCATCGTCCTTCTCAAACTCCACGGGATGCAGCCTGAAGCCGGCCAACGTCGATGGCGCCGGCAGCTGCTCGACGATTTTGATAATCTCATCTTGACCTGGATCGTTGCCCGCATTGGGGTCGGGCTCGTCATCGCTGGCTTGGATCGTAACCCCTGAACTCGGCTCAAACTCCGGCTCCTTGTAGTCCTTCAGCGCGTTGATGAATACGTCACGGCTGGTCTCCCCTTTAAGCCCAAAGTTAAATGCCCGCAAGTTAGCAGCCGCGACCACAAATTCAAAGTGGTTGGGGTCTTCGACATTAAACTTAGCCGCCTGGGGCATTCGCTTGGGAGGAGCCCAAAATGGCGAGCCCGACGTCGTCTTGGCGTCCGGCGGAAAGTTGTAGAGCAGTTGCAGAATCTCGTTCCGGTAGAGTTTCTCAAACTGGGTAACAGCCCAGGAGATGCACTGCTCGAAAGTCAAAGGTCTATCGCCGACCAAGTACGAATAAATGGTCTCGACCACAGCCTTTTGGTTGGCTGCTTGCTTGAGAGTACCTTCCACGAAATTGGGCTGCGACAGGTACTGATTGACGTTCTGCGGTGACTCGTCAAAAAGAGTCTCAAACAGAGTCTTAGCCCAAGCAATCGTGTGGTCAATTTTGGAGGGAAAGCTGCGCAGCGTGCACAGAGGGATACCTTGCTCAGGAGGATCGTGCGAGGACGAGTAACTCTCAGTAAGGCTTGGCACAATCACCTGGACGTTACCTTTGGTTCCCAGCGTGCCGCTCTCAATAAGCGGCTTAAGATAATAGACGCAGCGGCGGTCAACATAAGTACGAGCTTCCACGTTATCAAGAGCATTGGTAACCAGATCCAGCCTGTTCCAAAACTCATCATTGAAAATGTTTTGCGTATCAGGACCCACTTTGTCAGTGAGCGTGATGAATTTACCCTTAAGGTCCGGGTTCATAGCGGCCACAGCAGCAGCCGCGGTCTCAGACTTGGGCTTGCCAACATCTTTGGGCCGGAACAAGAACTGGCGGTTTAAATTCGATCGCTCGATTGTGTCATTATCAGTAACAGTAATGGAGCCATTCTGGCCAGATCCCACGCCAAGCAGAGCCCAGTTCTTCAGCACTTCACAGCCAATGGCGCCAGCGCCGACGAGAAACACCTTGAGGTTGGCCAACTGATCCATAAACTTTTTACCAAACACAGCATAGTACAGATCATAGCGCGTTCCAAGTGGCTTTGCATCTTCGGCAGTAACATCCTTGGGCAAGACTTCTAGCGCATCGTAATATAGCCACTGCTTGATAGGTGTAAACTTGCCAGACACTGCCTTGAGCACCTCCTGCGCTGCAGTGGCGCCAAGAACAGCGTCAACGGGTGCAATATTACCACGAGATTGATATGCCACAGACTTTATGAGCTTATCATCGATATCCGCACCGTCCAGCACCTTGGGGTACTTCTTAGCTAGCTCGGCAACTGTGGCTAGGACTTGCTCGGCGCCGGGCCCATCATAAGGCTGCGGCCGCTCGTTGGCGGCCAAAATTGCCTGAAGCGCCAAGTGCAGTTGGGCAGGGCGATCAAACTTGGCGAAATCTGTGATGAAAAACTCAGGCGAAGCCACCTGCTCTTCCAGTGACTGGAACTTGACGGTTGACGGCTGCTTTAGCTGTCTCCATAGGCCACCACGAACGTGTTCATCAGGCAGCGATCCAATGTTAAACGACAGAGGGCCCTGAACACTAACTTTGTAAGTGCCATTGAGCGACTCGGGCTCGGCCTCGAACAGTTCGATGACGTCGCCGTCGTTCAGCCCGTGGCGTGCCGACTCGCTAGCAAAAACTTCACCGTCGGTGTCAATCTGGGCCACGTTGCCTGTCAATGGTTCTTCGCCGTCTGTGTCACTAATGCTGAATTCAGGTCCAAAATCATTGAAAATGAACCCCGTTACGCCAATGGATTCCACCCAGAGGAACAGATTACCCGCTTCGCGCGTGACCCGTGAAAGCTCCAGAGCTTGTGCGGGGGACGATCCCGAGAGCACAACCACGTGGTAATTGGCCGCCAGCTTCAGGGCATCGCCCGACACGACGTGAACGGGAACGTACTGGTTGAGCTCGGCCAGGCGCGGGCCGGTCGCCTCGGCACGTGGCCGGCCAATGTCTGCTTCCGAGAGGTAAAACTGCGAAGCGAGGTCTCCAAGTGACGCGGGTGTATCATCGAGCAGCGTCAGCGACTTTACACCTGCCAGCGCGACGTTTTTGGCGATCTCCACGCCGACGCCGCCGAGCCCTACAACTAGCACGTTGGACGTGGCCATCTTCTGCATGGCCTCCTTGCCGAGCACGTACAGCTGGCGCGAGTAGAGCGATTCATCAATGGTGTTGGTGTCTGCCTTATTGCTCATTGTCGGTGTGGAGCTGGCGCAATGAGCGAACGGATGGGGGGAAGAAGGAGAGCAGGCCAAGGGAGCGGAGCCTGAGGTGAGCCTGCGGCCCCGGCGGCCAGATCTGGTCACGTGGCCGCACCTCGACTTGGAAGCGCGAAGCACCAAAGAACACCCAAGCCCTGGCCCTGGAGTTCTTCCTCTCGCAATCGTTGCCCGAGCCCGGGGCTAAACCCCTGCCCCGACTGCTGGCGACTGTTGCCCTTCCCCGGATTTTCAGCCCACTACGACGGGCTAACGAGCTGGCTGGCCCGACTTCCACCGGTCTTCCCCAGCCGTAGCCACTACTCGACGATACATTCAAGGCACATATAAGGACTGCTGCCACCGCTGCTGCTTTTCCATCCCATACTGATGGCATTGCCAGTTGCTGACGACGACCGCTGCTGGATCTGCCTGGAGGGCGTGCAAGCCGACGCCCGCGACAAGCGTCAGCACTGGCGCAAGGTCTGCGACTGCTCGCTGCGCGCCCACGAGGCCTGCATACTGGAGTGGATGGCTGCGGCACCCGTGCAGCCCGCACGCTGCCCGCAATGTCGCGCCGTGCTCGATATACAGCCGCCGTTGCTCGCCCGGCTGTCGCACCGGACCTGGCGCCTTGGCCGCCTGTTTCTGGGCCGGTTCCGCGTCGCCGTCTCGCAGATCCTGTTTACGGGCGCCTCGATCTACGTCGGCCGCCTCATTCGCATTGTCTTCTATGAAACGGGGGTGCACATTGTGCGCACGCTCTGCTCGCCCTCACAAGCCTACGAGCTAATTGGCTCGACCAAGGGCCGCCCGCCCCTTCACGACGTGCTGCTCCCGTGGGCGACGCCCGACTTCGAGCAGTGGATTGTCGCTGCTGCAGCTGGCTCGCACACGCTCCATACCCGGGTTCCGCTGCTGCAGGCAAACCGCAGCCTGCTCCTCATGATCCTACCCCTCGTGGTCGCCTGCGCTCCGTACGTCCCTGCGGGCATTGATCTGGCCGCATCTGCACCATTTCTGCTGCTGTCCGGGAAGCTCTCGGTTGCGGGTCCCGAACGGACCCTGCTCGTTTTTCTGCTCGCTCGGTTCGGCATCCAGATCTTGCCTCGACTTGTCAGGCGCCTTTTGCCTTTGTTCTTCGCAGCGCATATCTCGGCAGACTCGCTCAATCAGGAGGATTTCCCTCGTGATAGAGACAACGCCGCTCGAGATGCCGCTGAGGAGAGTGCCAGAGGCCCGTTGCCACAAGAAATACCTGCTTTTGCCCCCGAGGTGCCCGTGGCTGATGAGGAAGTTGATGGCGACCGGGTGGTCGAAGTGCCAGAGCTGGCCGCGGAGGGAGAGGAACACGGAGCTCCTGAAGCGCTTGAGGCGGCTGGCATGCTACAGCCACAGCAACCTGACCTTTTTGAGGGTTCTGTCCAGTTTCCCGGCGTTCGCGGGTTCGTGGCCGTAGGCGACGATATGAACAATCTACAGCTACTTCCCTTACAGTTCGGCGA
Source organism: Wickerhamiella qilinensis (assembly GCA_030556915.1). Taxonomy (NCBI): domain Eukaryota; kingdom Fungi; phylum Ascomycota; class Dipodascomycetes; order Dipodascales; family Trichomonascaceae; genus Wickerhamiella; species Wickerhamiella qilinensis. The sequence continues at coordinate 23,169 of JAKTUW010000076.1, forward strand.
GGGCGAACCGGAAATACAGGCCATATGGGCCCGGCTGCGTGCCCAACAGGCAATGGACGTACTCCCTGGGCCTGGTAGAAACGCGAGGTTTGTGCGAATTTTCGACAATGGAGATGGAGTGCTACGTGTCCGCCTGAACATCGGCCCGTTCAATGGTGCCGGTGACGACGGCGGTGCCAACGATCCGTTCCGGGGACCGGTACCCTTTGTTGCCGCGGTAGCCGAGCATCTGGGGTCCATACGCTGGGTATTGCTTCGCAGCCTTTCGTACCCCCTGCTCGGACCGTACCTTATCAGGGCGTTCGGAACCGTGCTGGCCCGCCTGCCTATGCTGGCGTCCTGGGACGTGCTTTCACGCAACTTGATGGCGTTGGAGCTGCTGGCTCTGGCGTGCCCGATGGTGGCTGCAACAGTGCGCCTAGCCGTGTTTAGCAAGTAGGTGGGCGGACCTACCGGCTTTATTTATGACTTTTTTCCGCATATTTCTATTTATCATGTTTTGACCTGAGCATAGCTTGGTTGCGTACAGGGAAAACGTACGGGTATTAATAATTACTATTAAATAAAAAGAAAAAAAAAAAAAAAAAAAAAAAAAATTTAAAACAAGCTGCATGCCAGCGTTTCCAGCGCAGGCAGAACCGGCGTCTTAGATGAGAACGGCAGCACCGACAGCGGCGAGAGCCACGGCAAGCGAGGCGCCGCGGACAGCCGCCCCGTTGGCGGGCACAGGCGCAGCCGAGTTACCGGCCGGAGCAGGCTCCGGAGCCGGCGCTGCAGGGCCAGAAGCAGCGGGGCCTGACGACTTGGGGCCCGCCGGGGCAGGGCCCTCCGAGGATTCCTTAGGGCTGGCAGGGACGGGGCCAGGAGCCTTGGGCGGTGCAGAGCCAGCGGGAGCAGCAGAAGTGGCTGGGCCCTTGGAGGCAGGGGCGCCAGTGCCAGCAGGGGCGGAGCTGCCGGATTCCTTGGGGGCAGGGACGCCAGAGCCAGCAGGAGCGGGTGCGCCGGAAGCGCCGGAGGGAGAAGCACCAGAGCCTGCGGGGGCAACGCTGCCTGGAGCCTTGTGAGACTCTGTGGCGGCGCCGCCAGTTTTGATCGGAGCAGAAGCAGCAGGGCCAGAGGCTTCGGGGCCGGGCGCGCCGCTGCTCACAATGGTGCGCGTGCAGGGGCAGTCCGTGACAGTAAGAGTGGTAGCACCAGTAACGGTGTACGTCTTGCCACCCTCAGTGATCTCAGTGGCCGAGGGGCAGTAAGTAGTGTAGGCAGACACCACCGTCGTGATGGTAGTGTCCTGGCCGCCGGTGCTGGCACTGGCGTTGGCGTTCGAGGTGGCAGTAGGCGCAGAGAAGGTGGCGGGTGTGGTAGACGCAGCAGCAGTCGAGTTGGCGTAGTTGGATGAAGGGGCAGCACTGGAGCTGTTGGCAGCGCTGCTGGTGGGGGCGGCCTTAGTCTTGCACTGGCTGGCTGGAGTGCCGTTGATGGTCCAGTCCACAGTGCTCACATAGTTGGGCGCGGAAGTGGTCGACGGAATGCCGGTTGAAATTACTTCAACGTCGCTGTTGGTGACGTTGAACTTGGCCGGGGCCAAAGCAATCTGGTCACGCTCCAAATCGTAGACTGCGTAGACCCAACGCAGGAAGACATCGCCCAGAATGGCAATATCGCCTTTTTCGTCACCTCCAGGCAGAATCAACGACGAGCAGACATTAGGGTCGCTGTCATCCCAGACAAGAACAGTAGCCGAGGTGGGCACATAAAACTTAGTGCCACCAAGGCTAAAGTAAACTTTCTCAGGCGTATTTGCAGGAAGGGCGCACGGTCCAAGGTACGCCTTAGCATCAGCGTCGTATTCGTAGCCAAGCAGGTCGGCATAATTCTCGGCAACAGCCGACGGAGCATAAACAAGCGAGGTACCCGAGTCAAGCAGACCACCCCAGCTACCGGAGGCAAGCTCACAGTCGCCGTCAAGGTGCTCGTTGTCGGAAAGACCGAAACCATCCAGCAAAACTGCAAGCGAGTGGGGGCGCTTAAGCCGGGTGGACGTGTTCAGAACAGGCAGCACAGTCAGGGTGCCGCTGTACTTGGTATGGTCCACACCGCCAAACAGCACAGTACCAGCGCGGGATTGGGCGTCGTTCAACCAGAGCGAGTAAGCGATGGACTGGGTGTGGCCCTGTTCCTTCATGAGGGCAGGGACATTGGCATAAGTGCCAACAAGCCCACCATCACTGGTGACGTTCACACTTGTCTCGAGGGCGGGGTAGCCTATACCAAAGACAGTGCTGCTGGAGTTAGCCACGTCGGCCAGAGCCAAAGTGGCATTGTTCAGAGTGACGCCAGCAAACTGGAGATTATCGTTGAAGTAAGTTCCATTGGCAAAGGTTCTATCACCGTACTGGATATTGAAAGGAATTGAGGTATTGACAAAAGTGGTCGACGAAGAAGGGTCAAAGATGATGGGCTCGCTGCAATTGGGCCACCCCTTTTCATGGACATCATCATATGTCTTAGCGCAAAACGGGTTAGACTTGGCCATCACCCAAAGATCAGAACTACCGGTGTCCAGGGCAATCTCGATGTGCTGCTTGTTTGAGCCAATGTAAATGTCCGCTAGGTACTGGTAAAACTTGTTCTGGATCTCGCCAACCGGCAGGTCAGCGGCCCTGCGGAAGTTATGACGCAAGTGGTCGTGGTTGATAAACGAGTTGGCCGCGAGGTCCACACCCTGGCCGTGGATATCCAGAGCGATATACCCGGGGCTAGAAGCCAAAATGGTCGACGCGTAGACGGCCAATATAGATAAGGCTGTCATGATAAAGGAAGGGTATAGAGAAAGAAAGGTCGACTTGGGTAGGAAAGAACGGGATTCGACGGATGAGGGTATCAAATGAGTGGTACGCTACGGCCTGGAAGCTTTCGATCTACGACAACAATGTCCACATTATCTCTATAGCCATAATATACTTCACGAATTTTGGGTTAGGGTAGACCTACAGGTATGCAGAATATGCACATGCCGCAGCAGCTGCAGGATATTTACCACCTACAGCAGCAGCCCCGCAGATACATTTCCTAATCGGTGCCCCTCCCAACGGTGGTACCAAGACGCAATTTGACGCGTTATGTTCTGACGCCCATAGGCCCCTTTCGACCACTTGACTGTTTTCCAGCCGCCAAGTTAGCTCCTTCTGCTGGCGTTCATCTACCTGTCCTCGACCCCCGGTGCCCCTTCCCTCCCCATCCCCTCCCTCCTCATTGCCCCCTGTCTGACCTGGCCCTGACAAATCGACGCGTCCGAGACACACTGCATGTATAGCTTAATGTGTGCGTCTGAATCCCTGCCTGATATGCACGATGAACGGTGCACAGCGCCGTGCGTGCCTGCATTGCCGCAGGATGGTCAAGTACTCCGGTGGTTTACCAAGTGGCTGTGGAGACAGGGGTAGCTTCCAAGGAATGCTTTCATGATCTCGTGCGCCGAGTTGATTGAGGGTGTGCTGGCAGTTTACGAGGATCAATATCAAATCCTGTGCTCACTTGTGGCTATGTCGAGTTCCATGTCTTTGAAAGTACTGTCCCCAACGACTCCTTCTATGATCAATTAGTACCTCGGCTCGTGATACAGGCACTCGAGGTCTTCGCGGGGCTGAGTAGGGCGTAGATAATATGATAGCATCGAGCACTGTTCTCAAAGTCGGCTGGGGCAAAATTAGATACGGATTTAAAGCTTGAAAAGCTCGAGTTGACTAACTTACTACGGGTGATAACTATAGTTCAACAGACCGTCAAAATTGATAAACTCGTCCTTAGACCCATGTACTTACGTGTCGAAATCACAATGGCACGTGAGGAGCCGCACCGTTCTTTCCGCAGCAATGCACGTCGGGCGGAGTGAAGATTGGTTTGTCAGGGCGCTTTCGGGGCGTTTATTGACACATTATTCTCGTGAAGCCAAATCATTTCGTACTCCTCAAAGGTTTAGCAGTGTGTCCCAGGCTGGGGTGTCCGACACCCGGCCTCCGTTCACTGCCCGCCTTAGTCAGAGCACAGCACGACATCTATAGACTCCATAGCCCAGAGCAAAATGACTCCGCATTCTAGGAAAAGAAGAATTTGAATATAACCTTTTGTACGATCATGAACTTACAATGTATAGCAATTATGGGCCTCTCATTGCGCCGCAGAACCTAAGCGCATCTAAGTGGCCCACCTATTGGCGGCATAAACCGCAGCTCCAGTTGCACAGGCCATGCCTCCGAAACTCTGTTGAGTGAGGCCAAGCCGCAAGTAAGAAATCATTGCTCCACATTCTTGTTCTTGGTAGTCCGGCTGTTCCAAAGCATGGAGTAGTTAAGCTCGTCGTGCCACAGAGTCCGTTACACTGTCTGCTGCAGAGCAACCTGCGCATCTCTCGAACAGAGTGGAGGCACGCAGACTGCACGAACTTCTTGCGGTCACATTTAACTTGAGCTAATACCCAGCTTGGCTTCCTCCACACACCTATTGGATTGTCCGGCACTGTGATACAGGAGTGGTGGTTATCTTCCAGTCTATCGCCGTCCTTTGATTGGGTGCGCGGGTAGCCGACGGAATACCGCCCTCCAAAATCGGCTCAATGTTCTTTTCTGTGACGTTGGGCCTCGTTTGGGCGAGCGCAATCTCATTTCGGTCCAGGTCGTAAACGGCGTAAACGCTACGGAGAAAAACATCACCAAGCATCAGATAATATTCAGGTGCATTGCCAAAACCAGCAATAAGACTCTCACAAATATTGTCTTTGGCGTTACCGTAAGTGCGGATCGTATTCTTCAACGGAAGTTCAAGCTTTGTACCACCAAGGCTGAAATACAGAGCTTTAGGAGCAGTCTTTGGAAGATCACAAGAACCAAGGTATGAACCAGCCTTTTTGTTCCACTTGTATCCAATAGCCTTGATGTACGGATTGAAAAAGTAGTCGGGGGCGGTGACAAGTGATGATCCAGAATCCAGGAGAGCAATCCAGCTGCCTGATGCGAGCTCGCAATCTCCATCGTAATGATCATCGCCCTTGAAACCAAATCCATCCGTAAGCACAGTGACTTGACCGACTGGCACGTTAGTGAACGAGACCACCGGCATCACGCTCAGGGTACCTTCGTACTTTGCGTGATCAACGCCACCAAATAAAAGAGAACCAGAGGCAGCGTCCGGATCATTCAACCAAAGGGAGTAGGCATTGGCCTGAGTATACCCTTGAACCTTCATCAGCTCGGGGATGTTTTTGTAAGCCCCGGTGGTCGACCCATTCTTGTGCGTTATGATTGAGGACTCGGTATTCTCGTAACCGATCCCAAACACCACAAAGCTCGAATTCGCTTCTCTTGCCAGTGCCATTCTTGCATCCTTCAGGGTAATGCCGGCAAATCCGAGGTCATCAGTGAAGTAGTTTCCTCGAGCAAAACTGTAGTCAGAATAGGAAATGTCAAAGGGAGTGGAAGTGTTCCGGAAAGAAGTAGACGTAGAGGGGTCAAATATGATAGGATTACGACAGTCGACTTTGCCAGGGTGCAAATCCTTGGCAGTGAATACGCAGTAAGGGTTGGATTTCGCCAGAACCCAAAGATCAGCACTGGCCGTGTCAATAGCGATCCGGAGATGCTGGCGGTTGGAGCCAATGTACAGATCGGAGGTGTACATCCAGAACTCGTTCTTAAGAATGGCTTCCGGCAGATCTTCGCCACGACGGCGAAGATCAAGCTGTCTCGCGCGTATGGCATCGTTCTGGGCCAATTCGGTATAGGATAGCTCGCGGGAGTGACCTTGGATGTCCAGGGACACAAACCCGTCTGCAGCCAGCACAGTCGAAGCAAGTAGCGTTAGTGACTTCAAAAGAACCATTCTGATTCTTTAATTTTGATCTACCGATCTGCTTTTTTGGGCCCAGTATTTAAGAATTATATATGGGCAATTTTGCCAGTCCAGGTCAGGCTTAGGGGATGCAAGGCATGCGTCACCGTGCGTGCGGAGAAGCGGCGGTGCTCGAAGGGCAAGAGCTATATCAGATGGTTCTGCTGAGCACCTCCAATCTTTCCAAGAATCAAAATAATATGGCTGCTAATGTCTCACTCATGCCTACTCAGTCTGGCCAAAGTTTTCTCTCTGTTCATCCCCCGCTCAACTACAACGGACCCAGCAGCTACATGGCAGTTTCTGCAGTTTCTGCAGCCTCGATGCAGCGCGAGGCCACAACACGGCGCTAAGACAGGTGCAGCAAGTTAGGGAGAAAAAAGGCTCTAGTTTCTATCACCTTGCCTCGGATAGCTAAAGACAAGGAGGATCAATAAAAACGCAGAAGCCATTGAAACTCTCCCCGCTGTGGAACCTCGGTAACGTCCCTGAACGCCTTTTTTGGCACCACAGGAGCCGATTGCACGGATCAAGGAATATTGATATCAGGGCGCCTATGCTAGCGATCATCAAGACGGTTGGGGCCAGACTCAGCTGCAGCTAATCTCACATGCTAGTAGCACTTGCCACAGCTCTCGACGGTTAGGCAGGATTCAGGTCAATAGAGCGCTTGTAGCAATTGTGCCCTGGGAACCAATATGGCCCAAGGCAGCGCAGCCCCAAATTGCGATCGATTGCCCGTAAATCCGTGTAAGTGGCGCCCGAGAGCCACTGGAAATGAAGCTCTCGGCTGGTTCTGCACGAATGGCGCATGCAGCGGCGCCACTGTCGCCATATCATGTGATTCGCGATTTAAGTCGCTTTCGTTCCTGCTCAGTGGTGCCAGCGTCTGTACGCGTAAGCTCAACGAACCGAGGGGCAGCATCCAATTCCATGATTTTCAGTTCACGCGGTTTATCACCTCAATTAGCCCAGAGAATTCATATCTATTGCCATTCAATTATGCTACCACAATCTGTGCTGCGTACTTCTGGATCAAGTCTTTTGTGTAGTCATCTCCGAATCACAAGCATGCATTGTGTGTTCAAGCACGAGCACAAGTACTACAATGTTCGGTAAGTCTTTTACCTGGTTTTACCGTTATTTACTTGTAATATATTAATTTCTGGTCGGAGCCATACTAAAAGATATGAAAGAATCCGTTCCTACTTTTCTTTTTTTACCGCCTGACCGCAGCACGCACAATCTGGTACAACACAGCAAAGCCCCATCCTGTGCCCGCCCCAAGGTATTATTGCGCGTACAAAGAAAAAAAGAGAAAGAAATACAATCAAAAGGGCAGCTCATAAAATAGTCTAATAAGAGCTAAGTTGAGGGGACACTTGACGCCCCTAAACCGTCTAGCTCAGCACCGTCGGCCTCAGCCATATGGCCCGCTGCCCTGCCTAAAGGTGCACTACCTTGTCACATCTTGCAGAGGGTTACTTTTCTGTGTCGACTCCAGGTTTGCAGCAAGCTCCGGCACCACAAGTCCATCCAGCTATATTAGACACCAAAACGAATGACAGATAAAATAACTAGTCTAAAAAATAATTAAATGCGGGCGCCATACACCTAGTCTAGTATGGTGAGCCCGGAAATAACTGACCACAGAGCGACCGGCTTACTTGCGGCTGCTGGTCAGCACCACCGACTTGTGCGAGGTCAGCTTGGTGCTGACGGCAGCAGTAGGCTGGTGGCTCGAGACGTTGTGGCTCGACGCATTCTTGCTGATGTTGCCGGTAGGAACAGGGATCTGAGCCGAAATGTTCAGCGAGGGCGTGTGGTGAGGGGGAACAACCTTAGAGGTAAAGTTGTGGGGAGGGAGAACAGCCTTCGTGGAAGCGTTGTGGTGGCTGCTGGCATTGTGGGCAGCAGAGTGCGCAGCGGAGTGGGGAGCAGAGCTCACGGGCACAGACACGGAGGCAGCCCTGCCTCCAACGACGTGGGCCGAAGAAGCGTGGCCGGTGATCAGGGTAGAGTGTACCTGCGAAGTAGCGTTGGCCTTCGAAGTAGCGTTGACCTTGGAGGTAGCGTTCACCTTAGAGGAGGCGTTCAGCTTCGAAGTGACATTAGGCGGCAGCAGCGAAGGAATAACGTTCAGCGAGGTGGCGTTGGCGTGGCTCGAGACCTTGCCAGGAGAAGAAGGGATGTGCGAGGAGCTCTGAGGAGCGCTGCTGACAGCGGCGGCAGACGCGGCGGCCACCAGGGTGGCAAGTGAAATAGCGTTGACCATTACGAATAGGAAAGGGGTTTAGACAAAAAGGAAAAGTTCAAGAGCGAGTCGATGTTCTCTCTGGTTAAACTGGGGATATCCTGCTCGTCATATAGTCTAACGGCTGTGGTTAGGGAAGGCCGTGCTCTTCTGCAGGGTCAGGGGATCATCGGAAAAATGCCACTACCCTCGCCTATATATCAGCCAGGAGATCCGACGGTAATTTCACCCTGGTGTCCTGGTATTCTCAAATTTAGATCGTTCCGTCTCGGAAATAATAGGGCTTGTCTGGCAGTGCTCTGTGGCCATGCGCAGTCCGCGGGGGAACTTGTGGTTTTTCCGAGACATGTCCCAGCGCCCGCAGGCGACGTGCAGGAGAACGCTCGTAATCCAATATGCAGGGGCGTGCATATTGGCATTGAAGAACCCTACAGGTGTAGTATCATATGAAACACCTCCTGGAATACCCATTGATCTGGTGCCGCAGCCTCCTCTCCCCTAATGAGTTTACGAGTTACCATAGTATTTGAAGAAAAAACAAAATAGCTGCACCTATGTATACTATTTGCTCAAGTTCCTAGTTCCCACTTACGGGACCAGCATGGGCCATGGTGCATGGGCCATAGGTTGAATGTCCGGGCAAGCAATTCTAGGTGCAGATCACCGTAATGCAGTCTGGAACTTGTTCAACAGGGCCTGCATCTTCCACACGGACACCATCAGTACAGCAACGTAAGCGCAATTAGCTGCCAGAGATACTCCAGAAGCAGCGAGACCTAGATAGAAATACCTAGTATCTTGCTTGCAAATTCTCTTGCTTGCACATTCTCTTGCTTGCTACTTAGGTCCAGTACGAAACGACTACTATCGGTCAATCCAATTATCATGCAGGTTGCGCAACGGCGATGATCACTGTGAGGTTGCTCAAAATCAACCGCTTTCGTAACTGGGCCCTTTTGAGATGAAGTGCGAGCCCGCAGGATGCTGCAGCCCCTCCCCCCACTTTCATTTCCAATAGGTCTTCCGAAGGCGGGTCTGTTTACTAGTTTCCTGGGCCCTGAAGCATGGTAGTTTATGAGCTCTCTCGCATTTACCAATCTGCTTGCTCGCTTCAATTTCTATGCTTCCACGTGCCATTTGTTAACCACTGGGAGAGGCTCGATCTTCCATGTTCATGCATGGGTTGGGCCACTTGACTGCCCGATAGCGCTCGTTGCTGATCCAACACTTCTGCCTCTAATGGAGTCGGTCTAAACGTGAGTAATATGACGTTTGTAGGTTTTGTTACAACGAATCAATTCGTAGAACTTTCTTGCAGATTTCGCTTGAACCTGACCCAAGCACCACCTTGTGCCGGCTGCTGTATCGGATGCTAGTGCGGCACGAAGCTCCGCTGCAGTATGAATTAAGCGATCTACAGAATGGCGATATCGCCTGCGTGCAGAGGACACGGTCTAGCCCATCGGGTCATCCAATAGCATCTTTCAAGAGAGGGTGTCTTCGTAAAGAAAATCAACTGATTAATTAATCCCGTCAAACGCGAGATCGTGGCGCAGTGAGGGATCAGCTGGCGCGCGACTGTCGTCGAGGCAACCAGTTGAGCCAGGGGGCAAATTAACGACACATCGGTATGCACGGTGGGATGGGGCTAGGGTCAGTCTGGACCTCCTATTGCGCGGATTGCACTAGTGTGCTCGAAAAATCCCAAATCCACACGTGCTATAATAGCCTTCGCTGCGTTAGCGCTGCATGTTGGACACGACTCCTCCGGGGTTAGCACTGGTCAGTATCTCTATCGGCGCTTGGGTGCTTCATCTTGCTTGAAAGTGCGAAAGTTGTCTTTGATGCATTCGAAGGGATTATGATCAGGAAATTTAGACTTGCTTAGTGCAAGTATGTTTACCAATAAATGTAATCTTTGGCTTGATTCAATATGTGCAATGTGAGATCGAGCAATGAGCATGTGATTAAGACTTTCACCTAGCAATGACCCTAGATTCGTATTTAGAAACCCGAGCAGGTTCGTGTTTCAAGGTTGACTTACCGGCATTAGAAACGGTCGAATATTGAGTTCACCTAAAGTATTTAACATGGTGCTGATTTCGTATGTGCAAAGACCCTGAGCAGTCTATCAAATGAGCAAACCTTCATAGAGAACCCAGCGGACTACCACTAAATGTAAGCCGTCAACTCCGCACAGACCAGAGCATGATCTCAGCTACTTGACAGCTCATGGCATGGCGGTCTACTAAACTACTGTAACATTAGTTCGAGTGCGAATCAGTTCTACACAAGGTCTATTCGCCGATTCAGCTCTGCAACAGCAAGGTCAAGCTACGTGGATAGGCCATCATGTAAAGTGGGTTTGGTTAATCAGGGCTATTGCAGCGCTAGTGGCGCACCTCTCCTGGCGAATGATGTCTCAGTTGAGGCGGGAAACTTGATTTGACCCCTGGGAAAATGCTAACGCCAGACGGCCCCTCGGGCATACCTTCCCATTGGCTGGTAGCTCTTTTAGACAGTAATTAGGATGCGGGTAAATAATAACTCCGCAGAAATATTTGAAGCTGGTTACGGTCATCCCACTAGCATTATTGCCCGTGGCACGATCATGCAGCATGAGTCTAGGCTTCCATGCAGACAGCCGATCCAGCTGCAAAGAGCGCTGCAGATATAGCGCCGTACTTCTTGTAATGTGCAGCAGGCACACCCAGGTAGTCACTTTCCTGAAATCAGTAAAGAGTTTTCGTATTCTGAGATCACTCAAAAATATGATTCTAAAGGAGCTATCACCCTTTGAGAATATTCTGTGAGGCTCAAAATGAAAGAGATGGCCAAATATTATAAGGGTATCTCAAGCAATCTGAGAGACACCTGATCATACTTTGCAAAGTGGGAATACAAATAAGCTTTCAGATGCCAGCTTTAACATCGCAATAATTGTCGATTGCTCCTCCTGAAGCCCCAGCCTTAAACTGCGTAAATCATACTCGTGATTTATAATATCAAAAGAAGAATTATGTGAAGCCATTTTAACCTAGACCAGACCACGCCCAGTCTCCATCCTCTACACTGCTGTGAAAGGGTATGGGTACCCCTGCATCTATGGCCAGGGAACTACTCAATATACGCCCGTGGTGTACTCGTAATGACCTGACCCTGTCTTCGACGCATGGTCCGCGTGCGAATTGAGTTAACTTCAATTTCCTATAGGCATATGTCTTGATACCCACGTTTGCAAGTCTGTGTCGTGCCTACCTATCGAGGGCTGCCTTCTTTGCTGGCTGACCGTACCTTAGTGACGCACTGATAGGCTTAGGGTTGTTCTGATCATGGTACCTTCCTCGTACTTCAGAGGGTAATGAAAAGAGGAAAGAGGTTAGGGTATAGCCTCCTGTCCTGCATTGAGATATGACCAAGTCTTCGAAGATTCTCCAGATTATGAGCTCGTGTAGGTATCTTGTACAGCTTTATAAATATCAATATTGATTCAATATTAGCAAATACTGGCCGTGGCGTAAGAGGGACGCAAGGTAGCGCCGATATTTCTGCCGCCATATCGCTCTCATTGACACGACTCGTGGAGCGTTCACCAGTCACGGCATTAGTGGGGTGGCATTTAGATATGCGATTTTTGATGCTTAGAAGAGTCGCAATAAACGTGGCTGTTTGGAACGGTTCTCTGCTGCCTGTATCTGGACCGGCAGGCTCCATAGTGGGTTAGGTGAGGTACGAGCAAGCAGTCCCGGGTTTAGTCCGGCCCCGCGAGTTTCCATGTCTAGCAATGTGTTCAACAGATTTACCTCGCTTCTGGCTACGGATGTCCTAACTTATGATGCTGTGGACTGCATAACTGAACTGCCTCAACTACCTATGTGCATCAATGTGCACCATACACCCTGCCCTTTGCCCCAAGAGATAGCAGCTGCAAGGGTTATTCCAAGCTCGCCCGCTGTTGGTGACCATTTCAACCCTCAGCTAATATGGCAACAGGGATTGAACCAGCAACAGTGAAAGCAACTGGAGTAATATGTAGAAAGAGCGCGTTTGTTTGAAGGTCATTCCAACTCCTCTGTTCTCCGCCGCCACACGTTCGCAACGAGCTGCCAAATGAGGGTTGAGGAGCTGAGGCCGCCCAGAGAGGCGAATAATCATTCCTATGATAATTTAAATAAAGCGGGGTCGAAGTACCCTCACGAGTACTCGGATCGTGTGCATCCTACTGGTTGACGTTTTGAAGAATGCGCAGCAGGCCCATAAACAGGTTAAGAATGTCCAGGTACAGCGTGAGCGCGGCGTCAACCTCGTCATCGGGGTGGAAGCGCGTCATGATGACCTGCGTGTCGACGAGCACAAAGCCTGAGAACACGACCACAATGATGGCTGCGTAGGCAAGCTCGAGGCTGGACGACGAGAAGAAGAGCATGACGAGACCAAAGCCGACGAGGCCGAACAGCGCGCTGGCGAGATACGGGTACCAGCTCGTGAAGTCATATTTGGTCTGCAGCGCGAATACCGAGAGGCCAGCGAAAATCACCGCAGTGACGATTAGCGCCTCGATGACCGTTGACGTGTCGAACGCCATGGTGGCCAAGCCGACCATGTAGGCTTCGCAGGCAGTGAACACACCGAGCAAGACAAGGTTCCAGGGATAGCGACGGCGGAACGCCATGGTGGCTATCAGCGCGCCTAGGCCGCCAAACATGGCCACAAACACGGACCACGTGTTGGAGATCATCCAGTTCTTGGCGCTCTCGTGCGAGACGAGCGCAAACGCAATTCCTGCGGTCGCGACCAGCTGTGTGCACAGAATAGCGTACACGCGCTGCATGAAGCGGTGCCGGATGTCGATGGCGCACTCGGCCACCACGTCACTCCACTTGAAGTCGTCGGGCAGCGCGTCGTTTTCCTGGCGCGACGCCTCCTGCGAGCCGTTGGGCTCCAACAGGGGCTCTGTGTATGCGGGTGGGGCGGAGGACATCGATAAGTCTTTCTGAGTTGGTGCTCCTTGGCGGGGTCCAAGGAAAGAGCAAGACTTTGAATGGTGTGGTGAAGGCAGAGCAGCCGCCGCCTTTGGGAGTTTGGGGCGTGCGCTGGGAGCACCCGGCCAGCCAGCCAGCCAGCCAGCCAGCCAAGGCAGCCTGGCCTGCGGGCGAGAGACGCACAGGCGGTAACCTCCTAACCCTAACAACCCAGAAAATCGCAACCAAGAAACTTGCCGGATCGCTTTGTCCCGTTCCGCAGCACTTCCCCAAGCAGCAATAAAAAAAGATAAATAAGGCCAGTACATTTTAATCCTATACACTAAGACTTTGCGCCTGCGCGACCATGGTTGCGGTACTACGCCTGGCACGAGCACGCCCGGAACCGCCTAGTTGTGCAGGCGCTTCTCGTACGAGTGCAGCGAGTGCACTCCGCCCTCGAGCTGCGCCGACGCGGTGCGCACTTCGAACCGGACTTTACCGTTCTCGACGCCCTCGCGCAGCGCCACCAGGCTCTGCACACCCACATCCTGCAGCCCGTGCTGCAGACCAGAGGCCAGGTACGGCACAAACTTGGTCACCGATCCGCGGTCAATCACCGAGCCCGACACGCCCTGGGCCACCAGCACGTGGTCCGATTCGGAGAAGTACCGCGACGTGGCCGCGTTCGCATCGTCGCCGGTCTTCTCCATGGCCTCGATCGAGCCCATGCCGCGGTACGCCTTGAGACGCTTGCCGTCGCGGTAAAAGTACTTGCCGGGTGCCTCCGACGTGCCCGCGAGCAGGCCGCCCATCATCACAGCCGACGCGCCCAGAGCCAGCGCCTTCGTGATGTGGCCAATGTTCTGGATACCGCCGTCGGCAATTGTCGGGACGCCAAAACGGTTGGCAAACTCGGATACAGCGCGAACAGCGGTGGCTTGCGGACGGCCCACGGCCATGACCTCCTGGGTGATGCAGATGGAGCCGGATCCCATGCCAATGCGCAGACCATCGACGCCATCGCAGATCAGCTGCGCCGCTTGCTCGCGCGTCACGACGTTGCCGCCAATGACCTCGATCTCGGGGTAGCGCTGCTTGATGTGCTTGATCATCTCGGACTGAAACATGGAGTTGCCCTGCGACGAGTCCAGCACAACCACGTCAAGACCAGCAGCCACCAGCTTGTCGAGCCGCTCGCGGTCACCAGGGTGCGTGCCAATAGCGGCTCCGCACAGCAGCTGCTTCGAGTCCTTGGACTTTGACGCCAGCGGGTAGTGCTGGTTCTTCTTCAGATCCGTGCGACTCAGCAGCGCGACCAGACGGCCTTCGCTGTCGACGATCGGAAGCTTACCCTTCTTAGACTCACGCAGAATGCGGTTGCCCTCGGCCAGGTCGACGCCCTGCTTAGCGATCACGAGGTCCTTGCTCATGACCTCAGACACCAGGGTGCTGTCGTCCTGGTGGAACTCGACATCGCGGGAGGTGACAATGCCAACGAGCTTTCCGTGCATCTTTCCGTTTTCTAGTTAGTATTTTCTGTTCGTGTGGCGAAGGTTTCAGAGCATTAAATTGTGTCAACAAGACTGGGTAGTCATTGCTGTAGAACGAAAGTTATTGATTGCAAAGCATCATTAACCGAAAGCCGCTCCAACTGCCCAGCCTTCCAAAGTTTTGTCCTTTGGAATGGTTGGGCGAAAAAAAAAATCACTTACCTGTTACGGGGAACCCAGCAAAGCCGAGCTCTGCAGCAAGACGGCGAGCACCGCCCACAGTCAGCTTCGGTGAGATCACGATCGGGTCAGAAATGAAACCGTTCTCGTACTTCTTCACCTTGCGTACCATCGCGGCCTGCTCGTCAGGCGTGCAGTTGTGGTGGATGATGCCGATGCCGCCAAGCAGCGCCATGTGGATGGCCATTTCGGCCTCGGTCACAGTATCCATGGGCGACGAGACGAGCGGGACCTTGAGCGAGATCTTCTTGGTCAGCTTTGTCTCTAACGACACGACGCTCGACGCGAAGTCGATACGCCCGGGCAGCATCAGAATGTCATTGTACGTCAGGCCGCCGTTCACGCGCGAGTCCATTAACTCCAAGACGCTGAGGCCGTCGGCATCCTTGTACTGAGCCAGTGCTGCGATAGCGTTGTCCGAGGTCGAGGTGGGCATGTTGTATGTACCAAGAAAAAAAAAATCTGGCTGGGACCACAGCTATTAGATATAGGTGCGGCTTACTCACTCGGGGCTCCGGCGGCCGTTTGGGAGAACGGCGAGGAAGGTGGCTGCTGACCAAAAGTGCGCAAGAGACAGGGCCGAGATCGAAATCCTATGTGCGCCTGCCAGCCCGCCCGCACGCGGGCCCGACAGTACCGATTTTGCTGCGACTACAGCGACCAACGTGGTTAATTCATACACACACATAATTACGACAAACTACAATAAAAACCCCCAAGCATGTGCAGGATTGGGGCTCGAGTTTGCGTTTACGGGTCAGTCGGGTTCACTGATCTCATCAGCTGCTAACTGCTCATTCGATGCCAGGGTTGGTGTGCCAGTTCTATTCACCATTAGCTCGATATCGCCCCCCGGCTTTCTGCTCCATGGTCAAGTTTAGCGAAGGATCTCATGGCAGAGGCTTTGGAGCCCTCACAGATTCAAATCCAAGCAAAAAGTAGGTAGACCTAGGCACCAGCTCCAGCTGGGTCGGGCTTGGGCATGCCCACGAGCCAAAGCTCTGCCGTCTCGGTCAGTGTTTATCTGTCCATACTTTCAGCTATATTAGCGTAATGCTTATTCTTGTTCACACCATGCAGCATGGCAATCTCGTCACCATGTTGCCGCTTTCACCAGTTTTGAATAACCTTTGCCAGCATGACGAAAAAAGTGATACCTGCCACGCACATCAAAACGTTGTTCAGCATGTTGTTTATCTTGCTCAAATAAACTGTTTTAGGGTCTCCCTGCCTTTGGCCCGCGGCGCCGGGCATGTTTTCTCTGCCAGAGTGTGCGTAAACCCGAGGGTGCTGGGCCAGCCGTCCGGGAGGCCAAAATAGTCAGCCAGCTTGGACATCCTCTGGGAGCCGCCTGGGTGGCAGCCAGCCAACCCCGCTCGTCGCACATGAGGATGAGCCTTGGTCCACTCCTGGTTTGGAAAAGAGCTGGTATTTTATAGTATGTGTCCGCATGCTTTGAGGAAAGGTCATGACCGGTAGAATCTTGGTATGTTGTTGTCCTCCACTACGCATCTCAGCCTCACCCTTTGAGACGCGCGCCAGCCTGGTTGGTAGCTACGCAGTTTAAACTGCTTGCATATATGCACGATCGCGAGATTCTAGAGTCCCAAGCAAATTATATAGACTTGCCATGCGGTGTAGCTCAAACCGGAAAGATAAATCGATAACTAGGTGATTAATTATACTACATGCAAAGGCAGAACCAGAGATTAGTCGAGGCATTCTTCACGCCGGAGCGAGATTGAGCTTGTTGTACCTCCGCGTCAAGTTCATTAGGGTGTCCCAAACGCGAAGCCGCCCGTTAGGGAGGCGCCGGCCACCACCGTGCAACAAGAATTGCATCAGAACAAAGCCCAGATTTTTGCGAGCGTACCAAAACACCCGCGCTAAATACTACTTTGCCACGGGTCCCGCTCGGCGCTGGGCACCGAGCTCCGCGCTCATCTCCCACGCGGGGGGAGCTGCCAGCCTGACTAAAGAGCTCCCCTCCGAGCGACGACAGCGGCGACGCTTTGACGAGACTCCCCCGGCCATGGATGACGCGGCGATCGCCAAGCAGCGCGAGCTCAAACGGCGGCTGTCAGAGGCAGAGAAGCACAACGAGATCATGGCTGCGCGCATTGAGCGGACCAAGCGGCTGATCCGGCGGACGCGGCTGGAGCGGGCGCTGCTGCTCGAGCGGCTGGAGAGCGCGGTGAAGCACGGCTCGGAGCAGTCGCTGGCGCTGGCCGAGTCGCCGCCCGAGTCGCCTATCGAGGGCGCGGCAGAAGCCGCGGCACCCGCGGCGGTGCCCCG
>JAKTUW010000077.1:0-24685 GCA_030556915.1 Wickerhamiella qilinensis
CTCAGCTCAAGGTCATGGCCCTCCAGGCTGCGCACATAGAAGGTCAGAAAGTACCTGCCTTTTGTCGCAGGCCGCCCAGCTTATCGATAACGTTAGTCACCAACCTCCCATTGTGTGCCATCCTCTTACCATTATGCCTCTGGTTGGCCCCGGATACAGGCCGTTTCGAGCAACTATTGCACTTCAGCACTACCAGCTCCGGAATTTGGTTGTTGCTCCAGAAAATGGTTGGGGCCATAGTGTCATATATCCGGACACGGACCTCTTGACCGGTCTTGACCTCGAGTCCGGCCGCAGGATAGCTATTACGAAAACTGACACGATTCCCCGGTGTCTCCAAGTCTATGGCGATCTGATTGTTTGTGGCAGTGTACGAGACGGTGGAGATGGGCCCTCCAAAGGTCTTGTGACCGTTTATAACCGCACCACACAACAAATAGCGACACATCAAATTGGCGATGAGATAAATAACTGTGTTACTTTAACTGCCCGTCCTGGAGGACCTACAGAGGCAATGCTGTGTAACAATGATCACACGCTTTATTTCGGCCAAATAACAGGCGCTAGCTGGCGCACAACGTCTACGCTGCGTACGCCTATGCCCATCAACCATGCTGCAATCGACCAAGCAAGCTCGAGAATGGTCCTTTGCGGTGATTGTAGCCAGGTTCTCTTACACCACCGCGACGGCAGCCATGGATGGAGATCCGCTGCAGTGCTGGATACTCCTGGAGATGTAGGCATAGCTACGGATTTTTCACCCTCAGGGAAGCAGTTTGCTGTTGCATTCCAAGACGGCACTTGCCGTGTCTGGGATGTCCGCCAAATGGGGTCCCCGCTGCAAACGTTTCGGTCTACGCGGCCTTCGTCTACCCCATCACGCTCAGTAGTTGCTGCTACACCTTCAGCATGCCAATCTGGAGCATTTCGGGCTGTCAAATTTGCGGATTCGCTTCATGACCTTTTGTTCGTGTCTGAGGAATGGGGTCGGGTCCACGCAATTGACACGCGCAATTTTGAAAACCATCATGTCCTAAAACTTCCCCCTTTGTCTTACAAATACGATAGCAAGGCCGACGAAGCGCACCCTCGGCCTGAGTCTGGAATCCAGCCGGTAGCAGACCTGACCTCGGACGCCAAGGGCCACACCGAGCATCACATGGAACAGGACACTCGAGGTTTGGCATGGTCTACCCATGCCGGTGGCTCTTTGGTTGTGGGATCGTTTAATGGCATTGCTGTGTTTCCTGTCCCTTCTCGGAATGTGTTTCCAAGCTTTGACCTGGCCTGAGCCCCCACTAGTTTGCGTCGCCAGTGGGACCACCCCAAGCGTGCATTCTTTCGATGACCCTCTATTTATATAACGATTGCAATCTTGAAGCAAGTAATAAAAGAGCACACATAGGCTACTATTATCGAAGACCAAGTGCTACCAATTCTAAGTGTATTCGAACGTCAACATACTGCCCGATGACTCGGAAAACCCATTCAAAGCTCTTACAACTTCGAGGTTTCACGGATCACTTTGTTTATAGATCCGGCAACGTACTCATAGTTGTTCTCGTTGATTCCTGCCATGGAAATACGACCATTGGCAGCAAGGTACACGTGAAACTCATTAACAAGGCGCTCACACTGTTGCTTATTGAGACCCGTATACGAGAACATACCAATTTGTGAGGTAACGTGTTCCCATGTGCCCGGCGTCTGCAAGCGTTCCAGTTCGCCACGAAGCAGCTTACGCATGTCCTGGATACGAGTGGACATGGATTTCACGTTCGATTTCCATTCTTCAAACAGATCCGGAGTGGTTAAGATCTTGGTTGCGATCCGAGCACCATACGCCGGAGGGTTAGAGACCTCCGCTCGCGTCTGAGACTCCAGTTGCGAACGCACAGCGGTCTTCGTTTCCTCGGTGGAATCGTGCAGAATAACATGTAAGGCACCCGTACGTTCTCCGTACAAGCCCATGTTCTTTGCGAATGATTGGCAGACAAGTAAGTCGATACGCAACGACAAAAAGTACCGGATTGGCCATGCATCATTGTCCAAGTCACCAGTTGCAAATCCCTGGTATGCGGAATCAAAAAAGACAAACAGCTTCTTTTGGCGCGCGATTTGGGCTAGCTGTTGCCACTGGCCCCTGGTAGGATCCACGCCGGTGGGGTTATGAGCACAAGCATGCAGCAACACAATGTCACCAGCTCCCGCACTCTCCAAATCCGCTTTCATTCCTTCAAAATCCAGACCACGCGTTTTCGCGTCCCAATAGCGGTACTTCTTGATTGTCAGACCAACGTAGTCGAAAATCGAGTGATGGTTGGCCCACGTGGGATCCGAAACCCAGATTGTCTTAGAGCCCAGGCCCCAAGGTGAAAAATTGGCCAGAAGCCGAGCACCCATATGATTGGCACCCGTACCACTCAGAGTCTGCACGGTAGTGACCTTGCTAAGATCGGCATCTTTGCCGAGGACCAAGCGCGCTGAGGCGATATCGAAATCAGCGTTGCCTGCAATAGGAAGGTACTCATGGTTGACTTTCGGGTCGGACGACAAAATTTCGTCGACCTTACGCACCACCGGCAGCACCCATGGCTGCCCCGCGTTCGTGCGATAAGCGCCAACGCCCAAATCTGCCTTCTTCTCGAAAGTGTCGGCCTTGTATTTGGCCATCAAGGCGAAAAGTGCATCCGGAGCCACTTGGTGAGTAGGAATAGCGGACATTTCGTTAGGATTTCTCAAATGAGTTCAGCCAGCTCGTTCTTTGCGGAAAACGGCGCTCTTCACAGTAAGTTGAGAAAGGCGGGGGATGCGGGTTATGGTTGGCCGTGTGACGCATTATATATATTGCCGCAGACCGGAGATGCAGCGCCGAATCCTTCCAGTTTTCCTGGGGTGGCACATGCCAATGCGGGGAACCCTAGCCACGTATTCCATAAGCCGAGATGAGCCTTCTAATAAAAGGGGGTTCAATTGGCACCCAAAGCGGCACAGTATCAATAATCAAAATTCTAACTCTACAAATATAGAAGCTCATTTAGGTTTGAAAACTTGCACAGTGACCTCATATATTGAGTCGTCCTCTCACTTGGCGGCACACGGTGACCGCCTTCTGGCATGCGGAGTCAACCTGTGGGCCCAGCAAACGCCAAACTAGAGATGTTTAACGCAAACACCAGGATCAAAGTGCGCACTCTCCATTAACTAGATAATGGTGCTCGGCAATTAATCCAAATCGTCGATAGTGGAAGCGGGGGCGTCATCCTCCGCGAACGGCGGCACTGGCGCCGTAGAACCCTGCTCTTCAAATCGCTCAGATTCATTTCCCAGCCGGTCCAGACCTTGAGGCAGGTGGTCTTTGACAGCGGCTTCAGCCTGTTTCTGCTGGAAGCCTGTGGCATCGTAGATTTTGTCCTCAACAAGAAGAACGCCGGACTCGCTGAATTTGGCAACCAGATCCTCGGCGTCCTCCACAGCCATATCAGCGAGCACTTTGTTGATGGAATCAAGGTTGCGCTCGGCGATCGCATCCCTGATACTCTGCGGGAATGAATCAAAAATTTCTCGACCCGGACTTCTCTCGTCAGGCACAGTCACCACAATCTCAGTGTTCGGGTCGACCGCGTGGAGCTGAATTTGCTCGACCGGCTCCTGCTCCGCTTGGTATTCGCTTTTCAAGACTTTACTGCGGCCAACAATGTGCTCGTATGTCTGCTTAACCTCCTTGTCGAATGCATCACGAGCAGGGTGATTCTCACTGCGAATGCGACTGTAAAATTGATCGGCACCGCTAGGGCCAAGCAGTGCCGAGTATTGCAAAAGCAGCGCATTATAAACTATCCGCTCAGTAGCCTTTGTGTCACCCGCAAGTTCTGTGTCAAAAGCTGACATCATAAGTGCATCCTTTTGTCCTTCATTAACGATATACGGATGCTTTTTCATGAACTGATATGTGGCAGCAAAGTCGCCTTTTTTGATCTGGCCAAACTGCCTTGTAGCAGGTAATAGTTCTTCGAGGCCATCCTTATTCTTCTTCGGTTGTGGCGTGATGGGCGCCGCTCCAGGGCTATTGATAACCTCCAATGACTTCGTTGGCGGTCCTGGCGAGGGACCGGCCTGCGAGGACCCTGAGATCCCACTGGGCTTCTTAGACTCTGCAACGGGTTCAGTATCCTTGGAGCCAGATTCAACAGTAGTAGGCTTATTGATAATCGTAGAGTTAAAGCCATCGTGCAAGTCCTCAGAGCCAATGTACTTTTTGCGTTCCTCCTGTAGCTCTTCCAGTTCTTTCTTTTCGTCGGTCAGAGCATTCTCAATCATCCCCTTGTGTTCACGAAGTTTCGCAGCTACCTCATTGCGAGTAGATACCTCCTGTGCAATTGTTGTGAGCATGCTGGCAATCATATCGTCATATTTGGGCTGGTGCGGACTCGTAGCCTTTTGAGGTTTACTCTTACTCTCTCCCTGACCAGCTAGCGCGACGGACGCATCCACGTCATTGAGCACATCGATTCCTTGATCTGCTGCGGCAATGATGTGGTCAATCCGGCGAAGCAGGTCGTTGTTGGTTTCGATATTCACCTCGAGTTGTTGCGTGCGTAGTTTGTTGCGTTCACGCTTCTCGTGTATATCGCGCTGTTTCCAACGAATGAATGATTTCTTATCTACATTGGGATGTACCTCGACGTCGCTATCGTCTGAAAGCTCGAGTTTATCCCATTTCGAATAGTCGACAACCATGTTAACAGACCAACTAGCTTCTTCCCGAATCGGCAGGTGATCTTGGGTGGGGCAAGGAGGCTCCGAAAGATCTCTCTCGCATAGAAGTGCTGATGTGATCACCGCTATCCCGTGGCCCTTACCTAGCCCCACGGCCCGGTTGGTGGCTCCCGCCCGCAAAGTCCTTGGCAACTGGTGAGCTAGACCTTTGTTCGCTCTGTCTGTGCTCTTTGTGAGCGATGAATGCGGCCGACGTGTTCGGGCTCATTCAGGAGCGTGAGTGGCTTGAAGCAGATAATGGCGTGGAGAATTTAGGCATAATTCCCAATATTGCTCTGCCGGCGATTCCTGGCCTCCGCCTGGTGTCCGCTCTGTGGGGAGTAGTGACGTTTGTGCTAGGTGCATTGGCATCAATGATTCGCGCGCTTTCTCTACAACTGTTTCATTTTTTCCGGCAGCAGGAAGTCCTTGCGTATGTTATCTGTGTACTTACTCTCGGGCGCACTGCTGCTTTTGCCGCTACACGATCTCGCGTGACATTAAGCAGGTCAGTAGAGGCATCCATACGAGTCTCGGTTGTAGCTCTACTCTGGTACTGTGGAAGTGAACTTGTGGCCAACTTAGACCAAGCCAGTCTCAACAACCAGTGGGCAAATTTGCGCTTTTTGTTCTGGCTACTGAATCTTTCACTATATTTTGACCATCTACTCTGCGCCATTCAGCATGAGAGAGAAACGAGAGATTTCGGCTTTTCTTTCCCTGATTTTGTAACGATCGTGTCTCATTATCGTGCATTCGGTGTTTCTCTAGGGCCAACTCTCCCTCTTCTTGGGCTGATCGCTATATTATCACACACGGTAATACATATTGAGGCTGTCTTTCAGACGAAGAAGATTCACCTCATTTTCAGCGCGGCATCAGGAGTCAGCTTGATGGCATTGTTTGCCTACAATGAACTATCACCGTTTCCCACTAGTAAGCTGGCTCGATGGTACCTTTTGGCCTACAATGGATGCAACGTTTTAACTCTTGCCATTGTCATTCCCTGTTGGACTACTTATCTGATAGCTGCGGCACTAGTGGGCAGTTTTGAAAATATGAACATGCATAGTACGAATGGAAACTCAGCGGTCAGGCTATCCGACAATTTTGACTCCGCTCTGCTGAAGCTGGCATTTCAGGCTCTCTCGGTTCAGGCCAATACTCAGTTGTTGCGCGAGTCACTCACTGTGTACCTGCGCAACGAAATTTGGGTAGATCAATACCTTACTGACCGTGGTAAGGGTAGCACCTTTGGCGTCATAAAAAATGGCTATGCTACTGAGGTCAAGGGCCCGCCTGAGCAAACGGCTGGTACGGGCCACGAAGACCTTGATAACCCCTTTTTTGAAAACCGTCCCCTGCGGGTTTTTCGAGCGTTATTTATTCGCATTCGCACGTCATTAAGACTATTCGCTGCTTTTGTACGTATCCTTGTGCAACGGAGTTTTGGCAGCCATCGAGTTGTCAAGACTGCTTCCCACCAGTCCAGCGAAAGCCTTTCTCCTATCGGACTGCGAGGAGGTCACTCCACAAATTTTGACGAGATCAGTCTTGGTGGACCAGATGCCAACGAGGATCTCAAGTTTTTAATTTCCCGTGGTATCTCGGATGTTGACAACAGTCCTACTTATGCTCCTGAGTGGGAAACCGACTCTGCAAGTGATACCGAAGGTTATAATGAAAGCGATGAAGATACTCCTGAGTATCGGCACGGTGAATATGAAGCAGATTTATTAGCAGATCTCACGCAAGACCGTGCTTTTGTCATGGAGAATCTAGTAGATGCGGCGGCTAATGATGACGGAGCCATGGCATTGGCTCACATGCAGGGTAGCCAGCGGACCATCATTACTCGCAGGAGTTACGTATCGCAGACAGATGAAGGACTGAAGCTTATGTCGGTGTTGGGTGCCCGCCGACGATCTTCTGATGTGATCAGTGAAGAAAGCGTAGAAACTTGCGTGGTTTGTATGGTCGAGCCTCGAAGAGTGGTACTTTGGCCATGTGGCTGCTTTGTCTTGTGCGACGAATGTCGGGCGACGCTAGCAATTCGAAGTGCAGGTAAGTGTGTGAGTTGTCGCCGTCCAGTTGGTTCGTATTCCCGTGTTTTTATTCCCTAAACTGAGCTGTGTTTGTCAAGATCTGTAAGTATATTAAATTAAACTTTTCCTTGGATTATGGGTATCACCATATGAAGTATTTATTTTGGCCACATAAATGCTCGGAAGAAATGAAGCAGTTAGCAATTTCCTATTCAACTCAGCGATAGAAATCAGGACGTCGGGCATTGATCCCGTACTCGGTTAACACATTACTCAAATCATCCAAAGTGAGCACCGTTTTACCAGAACCAGCACCAACTCTGCCACGGGATTGGCCACTGGCCACGCCAGAGCCAGACTGGGCGCGGATCCTTGAAAATTGATATGCATCGTGAGCAATATCAGATACAAACTTTTGTGTTGCCAGGGCCAAGAGGCGTTTCATCCTATGGTCATTAGTCTTGAACCCCGCACGTGCCAAGTAATAGTCAGTAACAGCATCGGGAATAATTGGAGCGTACTCATCCATAGACTTCAACAAGTCTTTAAGACTTCTCTCACGCTGCTCTGAAATGGGGCCCAGCGTGCTAGCATCTAATAGAGGATCATAAGCCTTGACATCATCTGGAAGTCCAGGTTGGGCATGAGCTGCACTAACATTATCCTCGAGATTTTCCGCAGCTGCATCTACCTCTTCACCCTCTACAACTGAATCCAGTGCAACGTTCTCTGCATCATCGACGCGAGCCCCGGTCTCGACTTTGTCTTCTTCAACCATCTGCAAATGTCGTGAGCGAGAGACGCCAGGCTGACCGGACCAACACTATCTCCCATCCTCTAGATCCTTAGTCAGACCGGTCGATTGGGAAGACTTCTACGAGGAGGCATGACTCCCTCGTGGGCAGGCGCTATATAAGTATTTTGCTGCCAGCGAGTACACCTAGGATTATGGGGAAGCAGAAGGCCAAGGGCGGCCGTAAGAAGTCTACCAACGAGCCAAAATCTATTACTTCTGAAGTATTCAAGGATGACCAGGCAAAAAATCGGCTGGGTTTTCGACAGCAGACGTATCAGAGCATTTCTAAAGCCAACAAAACTCGCAACCGAGCCATTGATCGGGGCAAAATCAGAAAGTCAAAACAAAGAAAGATCTACACTGATAAAGAACTAGGAATTCCTAAGCTCAATAGAGCTCTAGATCCAGTCGGTGTGAGCGTCAAAGGTAAAAAGGGGAAAAAATTCGTTACTGAGCTCAAGCTGGATCAAATTTTGGCGGAAGTTAACGAGGAAGTGAACGCCACGCACGCGTCCAAGCTTGAAAAGGCGCGCCAGCTGGAAGCAATTCGTGCTGCGAAACAACAAGAATACGAACAGCAGGAGCGCGCCAAGGAGGAAAGGCTCACGTCGAAAAAGAGGGCTGTACGCAAGGGTAAATCAAAAGCTGTGGCGCTGCGTTCTAGCGGTCAGCGAACTACAGCCGACTCAGCAAAGCCACGCCCCAAAAAAGTTCATTTTGCCTAGTTGCAAGAGCCTCCAGACCTAGGCGATTACGCATATATTCTATTTACCAACTAGTTTCCACTTCCATGCTGCCGCCTATATGTGCTGGCCCAAATGAGCTGCTCATGCCAGGGATTGCGCGCGCTAACTTCAGGAAAGATTCCAATCAATTGTCTTTCCGTACCTGTCTTCCAACCACTGGTTAGCAAGAACAAAGTGCCGGGAACCAAACCAGCCGCGAGATGCAGATAGTGGACTGGGATGCACAGCCTTCAGCACAAGATGAGGCGCCTTTACATTGAGCTTTTCCACCCGTTTCGCTGCCGGTGTTCCCCAGGCCATGAAGCAAACACCCTTTGGATTATTTTCCATCACGGCTCGCAGGACATATTCTGTAAATCGCTCCCATCCCCGGTTGGCGTGTGAATTAGCTTTGTGTGCCTCTACACTGAGTGATGCATTTAATAGCAGCACACCCTGCTCAGACCAGCGGAGTAGAGAACCACCACCTTTACTAGGTCTTTTGAATCCGGGAAAGCAATTCTCTAATTCTTTGAATATGTTTACCAGAGATGGGGGTGCAGGCGTAGGCGGGTTAACGGAGAATGCTAACCCATGTGCTTGGTTATGGTTATGATATGGGTCCTGTCCCAGAATTACTACCCGGACATCTTGTAGTTTGGTCAATCGCGACCAAGAATAGATTTCTTGTTCAGGGGGGAAAATAACCTTCTGACGCTGCCTTTGGTCTTTTAAATATCTCTTCAGCGCCAGAAAGTACGGTTTTGTCAATTCTTTGTATAGCTTTGGTAGCCAAGAATCGCCCAGGGTTGCGATCTCGGCCTCAAGAAGACCAGACTCGGAGCTATCCAAAGAGCTAATCCATTTTGATTTTGAGAAATGAACCACCATTTCAGCCTTATCATTGCCAGCTGCTTCTAAAATACCTACTTGTTGTGCCCCAATCTCAGTCTGCTGCTCTTGCGCAGCAGCATCGTGCCCTCGTTGAGAGGGTCCGCCTTCTGAGGTTACAGCTGTCGGAGATTGAGACGCGTCGTCCGGTTTCTGTGACAGCTCTTCTCGGCTTCCAGCAGCAGAAGCAGGTCTGGCACGTTTGAAAAAGGAAGTAATTGGCAGGTTCTTGGTTCTCTTCATCAAAGTACGTGAGAGATAACGAGTAAGGAGATACAGAAACACCTAAATTTTTCGCCAGCACACGCGTATGTGTGTGATCTGCTGCCAGCACGGGTAGGTAAGCTTATCTTGAGTTATCACACTTGACTCCTCGTGACAGGATCGTGACTGGAGGAGTCACGTGGATGAGTAGCCCATGGCGAAAGGTTCTTCAGCGTGTGTGTGACAGGGGCGAGATGAGAGATGGATATTGTTGATATAGAATTTGCGTGCTATCCAGAAACAAAATCTTACGGCGGCCGTATTTTTTTTCCCCCCTTACTCCCCCCCTCCCCCGCCCCCTCCTCCTCCTACGTAAATCGAGACAGCGCAAGGGGCCATACACTCCAGAATATCACGTGTCGGTCACGTGCATGAAGTACTCGAACGAAGGCAAGCATTAATCGCTGCTTCTGGCGCTTAGGCTCATTTAACAAATATATCTGATTTTCTTTGGTCCTTCGCGGGTATCTGGATGTGTGTGTAGTCAGAAACTTAACAACAATCGGAGAGTCACTATCGTTCGTTGATTTTGCCCATATCTGGATAAAAATCATGCCACGTGATCATTTTTATATAATTTAACGATCACGTGTAGCCAATCATATTAATTTGTGATTAAATAATCTTGTATATCTAATTAGAATCTTTCAATATTAAATCTCAACTTCTTGATGACTCATCATATACAAGGTCTCATTGGTCAGTGTAAAATTATGTAATTTTATGTAATTTTGTAAGTCATGTGATTGTACATGTGTCATGTGATGTGGGGTGTGTCACGTGGTTACTGTGCAGGGGCATCAATGCCCCTTATTTCATAATTCTTTCTCAGGTCGCTTTTATCTGAACTTCTGACCCAAAACTTTATAAAACCCAGAAGGGTACTCGCGCGCTACATATATCTACGTACGAATTCAATTCTCTCAGGTAAAGTTTTCAGAAATTAGAGTTGACTGCTTCCCGCTGAGATGGTGTAAGCGATATGGGCCAGTCAACTTTGAACTCTAGAATAAGGTCACCATGCTGCGATGGGGCCTTGGACAACGGCATGCCACGCCCAGGGTAGCGGCTCATAGTTCCTGGCCTAGTAGGCCCAGATTGACTTATCTTGAGTTTCTTGCCATCGATGGTCTCCACTATCTTGGAGTATCCCGTCAACGCTTCTTTCAACGTTAACTCCACGACATGGATAAGGTCATTACCATCCCTTCTAAATCTGCTGTTTGGCTTCTCTTCAATTTCAAAAACAACGTCCTGAGCCATACCCGTGGGTTCTATATCTCCTTTGCCGGAGAAGGTGACCTTGGTACCTGCTTTCCAACCAGGTTTCACTGAAACTTCAAGGACATTGGACTCCTTCGCGCCGCTAGCGGTTTTGCGCCCAATCTTGAGCTTCTTTGTCACTCCCGTATACAGATCTTCAAGCGATACAGGCAGCTTAACTACGTGAGGCTCTGGTTTAGCAGCCTGCCTACTTCGCTTTGATCCACCAAAACCTCCAGGGAAGCCTCCGGGCATACCCCCCAGGCCACCATAAGAGCCACCGTAGTTATTGTCATCATCATCATCGTCATATCCGAATTGGGTCGCACCCTGGCGACTGCCGCCGCCCATGCCGCCCATACCAGCAAAGGCATTGAAAATATTAAACGCATCCGCAGTGCTGAATGCGCCTTGGCCAGGTCCCGAACCACCAAACGAAAAAGTGGTGCGGCCCGGCATACCACCAGCACCACCAGGCATACCCCCGAAGCCGAAGCCCTCCGGCATCCCTCCTGGCCTGGAACCACCCGCACCTGCAGATGCTCCAAAATCCGGCATCGGGGCCTGTCCATGACGCGCAGCTTCGAGGCCATACTGGTCATATAGTTCTCTCTTCTCCTTATTGCTCAAGATATCAAATGCCTCGGAGATCTCTTTGAACTTTTCCTCGTCACCGCTTGGCTTATCCGGATGATACTTCAGGGCTGCCTTTCGGTACGCCTTTTTGATCTCATTCTCGTCAGCGGTCGTCGAGACACCGAGAAGTTTATACAATTGCTGATCTTTGACCATTGTGTGTCTAACACGACTGGATTGCGTTCCCGTTCGTTTGCACCTAAATTACGATTTGTCGTCAACGACCTGAATTGGGAACCTTAGATATTATAGCAATGTCGCTTGTGGGTAAGGGTTTTTGTTTGTCCAGTGACCGATTTCATGAATATTCGAGAACGAACTCGGCGTCGGAACCCCGTGGGATTGTCACTCAAAATTTCTCATGGGCAAAAGTAAGCAGTCAAAAAGCCGGATGCAACTGAAGAAACTCCATCAATGTTCGTAATCCCGCTAACAACCTTTATTTTCTGGAGATCTGATGCTGGCGGGCATCGTAGTTGTGAGATTGATGTGCCGCGGGGGGCATGCAAGCTTCTCTTTATAAGGCATATATGCACGACCCAAGCAGGGTGGAGTTAGTGCGCATAAGGTGCAGGTGCCCAATTAAGTGGACGTAGACAGAGTCAACGAACAGCTCAAGGTTTCGATAAAAAGGAACACAAATAGTCAAATGTACTAGTGGTGGGTATGGTCTTGGTACCAGTGTAATACTCAACTAAAAGCTAACCTGCTATAGCGCCGGCCAGATATGCACAGACGAATGAACAGGGGTCGCAAACAAGGGCGAGAACGTCATACCCACTTGTGGCCACATCGTTTAAGAGTGAAGATAGAGGTGGCTCATTCCCTTCGCTATCCCAAGTCTTTTATCATCGGTGATACTTGATATTGCCCCCATTCAATTAGTATCAAAAGCAGGGGCCTTTTTTATAGGTACCATCTACCTAAAGATATTCGTTCCCTGCAGGCCCTTGGTGTTGGATTAAGTGCCTCCCCCGAGCCTGCAGTCTCTCTTCAAGCAGCAGCCAGAAGTTTTGCAGCATATCACAATTCATGATCAATGTTTTATAAACAACACTAGGTGCGTTATTATAATGTTGTCCGCCATTGTGCGAGTAATTCAGTACGTTTCTGTCTCCTCGCCACGAGTAATCCTTCCCCAAACCTCCCCCTTCACCCATGCATCTTCCCCGCTGGGCTTGTCATGCGCTAGGCTTACGTGGGCGGTGCTCCAGCCAAGAATAAACTTGCACTCGTCACATTTGCCCGTGAGCGCCCATCCAACAGTGGGCCATTGGTTCACTCGTGGTAAATATGTCAGACACGGATATGTCAGTTATCCTCGCGTCTTCTGGGTATGATCAAACGATCAAGTTCTGGGACGCGCTGTCAGGGGTTAACAGCCGAACTATCCAGCATGGGGACGGTCAAGTCAATCGTATGGTCATTACGCCAGATAAAAAGCGGCTGGCTTGTGCCGGTGCGCACACGGTAAGGCTATATGATATAAAGTCCAATAATCCGAACCCACTCATGACTTTTGAGGGTCATGCGGGCAATGTGACGGCCCTCGCAGTTCAGGCGGATGGCAAGTGGATGGTCACCTCCTCCGAGGATGGAACAGTAAAAGTTTGGGACATGCGTACCCCCACAGTGCAAAGGAACTACCGCCATAAGTATCCGGTAAACGATGTTGTCATTCACCCCAACCAAGGCGAGGTGATCTCATGCGACCAGGATGGCAATGTTCGAATCTGGGATCTCGGCGAAAACGCTTGTACGCACCATCTGATTCCGGAAGAAGATGTACCTGTGCGCTCTGTGAGTGTTGCCAGTAATGGGACCATGCTTGTGGCTGGGAATAACAATGGAAACTGCTACGTGTGGAAGATGGTCAACACCAAGGATACGACATCTCTGCACCCTGTGACGCGGTTTAGATCGCATTCCAAGTACATCACCAAAGTACTATTAAGTCCTGATGTGAAACATTTGGCTACTTGCAGTGCCGATCATACCAGCCGCATCTGGTCAACTGAAAACGATTTCAAGATGGAAACGGTGCTCCGCGGTCATCAACGCTGGGTGTGGGACTGTGCGTTCACTGCGGATTCCACCTACTTGGTGACGGCTTGCTCGGATCATTACGTCCGTCTTTGGGAGCTGGCCAGTGGGCAAATAGTGAGGCAGTATCGTGGGCACCACAAGGGGGTGATCTCTGTTGCATTAAATGACGTTTGAACGTGTGCAGGCACCGTAACAAGGGTCTGAGACCGGACTTCTTTGATACGCCAGTCTATTTCTGCTATTACTTTTGTCATACCTATTATTATTATTTTTATTTCAACTTATTACTCGAGGCACGGCGAATTATCACCTTTCCTGCCCCGAGAATCCTTGACCGATACACTTTAGCGTCGACTCACATGGCGGTAGTGCCGCATAGATGGTCCCACTCCCGCTGCATATCACGTGCTGAGTACTGCCCGCGTGCAAGCGAGGCTACACCACAGGAACCCCGGGCTAAGGCTATTATTGCAGGGGCTTTCAGCTTGCATGGGACAGGCTCTTATGACCATCCTAAAGAATTATTGTCCTGTGCCCACGCACCCTGCACAAACTTGTGTGAGCATAGTCAGTGTAAATTAAAATGCTTCAGATATTTAGTGCAAACCCTCTCTGTACCCGCGAGGCACACGCACGTCAAACGCAAGCCTCACATTAGCCAAGGGGTAAGACACTGCAGCAAGGACCCGCCGTACATGCATGTTATGTAACACCAACTGCGAGAGTTTTCCCAATGTAGAAAGCGGCCGGGGTCGCGATCGAAAAACACGAAAAGTGTTTCCCAGGCAACGGCTATCTGTGTGCGAGCCAACTGCTGAATAGAGCGAAGACCAGTAGTTCGCATGCCAGACAAAGGACCATGCTAGCTAGAGTAATTTAGTATACTAGCACCAGTGTAGCCTTGTGTCTCGAATACCTATGCGGGCAACAATACTAAATTTAGCAGGGATGGGATGGCCTGAAAAAAAAGCTCTTGCAGCATGCAGCATGCAGGAGGCGCAAGCACGCCGAAACATTGACGATCGTTGCCCCGTGGGACGATCTATATAAGCCGGGCCCCTGCGTTGAACTACCATCCCGTTTTCTCTTGCAATGCAGATCTCCATCTTTGCTTCTTTGATTGCTCTGGCTCTTGGTGCCAGCAACGCTTTCACCCAGCCTCAGGCTGGTGCCTCCGTGAAGGCCGGCGAGCCTTTGAACATTGCCTGGGCCAATGCCTCTGGCAGCTCCGTGACTCTGCTCCTGGTCAACGGCCCTAGCGACAACCTTAAGACTGTCGCCACCATTACGAGCGACCTCAGCAACCAGGGCTCGGTTTCATGGACCGTGCCTGACTCGGTGGCCAATGGCGAGTATAGCTTGGAGATCATCAATAACGACAACAAGGATGAGGTCAACTACTCTGGCAAGTTCACTGTGAGCGGTGCCAGCCAGGATGCTAGCACTCCCTCTGGTAACTCCTCGTCCACTGTTGGTTCGGTCGCCGCCACCGGCAACGGTACTGGTGCTGCCGGCCCTACTGGTTCCAGCAACACTAGTACTGCTCTGCCCTCTTCGGCTGCTAACTCCTCGTCTCCCGCCGCCGGCGGCAATGCGACCGGCGGCAACGCCACCACCTCTGGCGCTGCTGGCGGCAATGGCTCTACGCCCGTGACCTCGTCCGCTAACGCTAGTTCAAGCGGCCACCACGGCGCAGGGGGTGTCGGTGGCACCGGTGCCTCCGGATCTGCTGAGGCTTCTGGCTCTGCTGCTGAGGCTTCTGGCTCTGGCTCCGAGTCTGGCTCCCGTGGAGGCGCTTCTGGTTCCTCCAAGCCCACTGCCACGGAGAGTGGTGCTGCCTCGGGCGGTTCCTCCGAGTCTGGCTCTGCCTCTGGTTCCAAGTCTGGCTCCAAGTCTGGCAACGCTGCTGTCCAGCTCCAGGCCGGCGTTGTTGGTGCTATTGGCGCCGCGGCCCTTGCATTCCTTTAAGAAGCAAGCACTTTTGCAAGCTATCTTGTTGTTTTTCTAGTTTGTGGCTTTTAATGTAGATTCGTCACTCTTCCAAGTAATACAATTAACTTATTTTCACTGCAAGTGTATTTTCCTTCCTCCTCTCCTGTCTTAAAGCTCTATGGGGGTATTCTTACGAGGACGGAAGCCATGGTCGAGTGCAGAGGCGTCGTATCCGTTTCACGCATAATTTTATGGGATGCCCTAGATTTGTATAACTTAATTACTTCTTTGATTCCTTCATTCTGGATATCTTTTTTTTTTCATCATTCTAGCTGGCCAGGCGATCCCCTCGACATCTCCTCGAGTACACGGTGAGAGATCTGAGGCTCCGGTGTGTTTTCTTTGACATACTGAGAGAACTCCACCATATAGCAAACCCACTCATCTACCCAGCTGCGCACTACCCACCAGGCTCCAAAAGATTCGCCGCCGGCTCGACTGATGTCACGAAGTGCGCTGGTCATTACCACGTTCACGCCCATTTGCACAAACCGAGGCGGGGCTGGCGGCACACGAAGGAGCACCTGTCGAATAAATTGCTCCCAAAAGAAAATAACACGAGCAAACTCAGTGCCCTGTTGGCGCTGGTCACGCTCGTCTTTGGAGAATTCGCTAGCATTGCGATCCGCTTCTGCAGCACCGGTCAAGGATGCAGCCGCGGCCGCAGCAGCGGCTGCCGAAGCATTCCCCCGGTGCCCGTTACTTATCGGGCCCATGTCATCCGGCTGTGCATTCAATAGCTGCGGAACTTCGTTCCTCAAAACTCGGGATATCAACTCTGTCGCACATGGAGCCTCGCGAGCCGCAGCGCTGGTCACATGCGTCCTCCACTCGTCCTTCATCTTGGCGACCTCGTGCTCATTTTCCAAGACATGAGCTAGATTTCGCGCAGACTCGCTGACCCTCAGCAGGCGATCAATCAATCGCATGAATGGCTCTGCCACCCGGCGCTTCGCATCTACAAACTCCGGAGACATAATCCGCGTCATACTTTCAAACGCTTCCCCGGCATTGGAAGCCAGGTAGAATAGACCCTCATGGACCTCCTGATGTACATATAAAGATTGGCTGTCCAAGGATGATAGCATCGTAGCCATCCTTCCGTATAGCCGGCGGTCACATTCGGCGCACCAGGCTATAGCATCATCACGCAACGCACGCTGAACAGGTATTGTCAGAGTTGTGGGGAATCCACGGAGCTGATTCACGAGCTTCTTGGTCTTCATCGTCCGAAAGTGCTTGAGCATGCTTCGACAGTACGATCGATAGAGGCCGCTCAGCGTCGTGGAAATATCTTCGTCGTACCCACTTTCAAGGTATTCCATAATGTCGGGCAAAACCAGCTCATCCGAAGAGTTAGCTTTGGGGGGATAAAGCCATGCATAAGGTTCTTCAGAACCTAAGCTAGCACTCAAGATCTGTCTAGTGACGAAACCGCCGTTAGTTCTTGAAGGATCATCGTGCTGAGTTGGGATATCCTCCGGACCACCGTTTGTTCTCAACGGGGAATTGTAGAAGCTACCAGCAGCTTCGTTATGAGGTGTGCTCATCCCACCAGATACGCTGCCCGGAGGGCTGGGTGACCTGGTGGTGATGATACTTCCATTGGGCGTTGCGCCAGTGCTATCGTTCAGATCACCCATAAGGAGCAACCCACAATAATGATACTTTGAGTGCCCGCGCATACCTAGACGTCGCGTCTTGATCGACGGGAACACAAGCCGCACAAGTTTTCCAAAGGAAGCGGGGTTGAGGGGCCGCAGGCTGAACTGCGTACAAATACTCACGTATCGAGCGAAAATGCGGTTCCGCGGAACATTCGACTCGGCTTTCGCCTCACAGTGTCGCATGAGCCAACTCATAGCGAACACTTGGCGAGATTTTTCGGCCAAAGGACCGGTCTCGTCTTCCCTCACATGGGCAACAGCCCGTTCAATAGGGTATTGAAGAGAGTCGATAGCAATACGCTTGAGCTCGGAGTCCGGGTCCTCAGTCGCGACTGAGTCAAGTGCGGCATCCACATCCGGCTCCACAGGGGGAGGTGGTTCACTTGCCGCTACGCTAACAGGCAGCGGTTGACTGACCGACCTTTGAGCAAGACTGGCGCGCAGAACTTTTCTTTTATCGTTCTCACGCAAGTCTCCCTCGAGATGATCTTCTAGATCATGCTCTGCAACTCCTGTGTACATCGGTGGATCCATATGCCCCCTTCGTCGCACGGGAGGGAGGGTGCTTGGTATATCAGTAATCTGGCCCATAGGCGGTCCATGCCGTCCGCCAGAGCTCGTCCTATGTGCAGCGTGTTGATGAAACCGATAGGGAACCGGTCCACCATTGTGTGATATGTTATGCGAACCCTGCTGTGGTGGACGCTGGTGCGGAGGAACCTGGTGCGGCGGGCTTTGGCGCGAAGGTGGTTGGTGATGCAGGCTCTGGTGCGGCGGGCCCTGGGGCAAAAGGCCCTGATGTGGTGGGCCCTGGTGCGGAGGGGCCTGTTGTGGTGGACCCAGGTGTGGAGAGCCTTGATGCGGTGGACCTTGATGCGGCGGACCTTGGTGCAGCTGGCCCTGATGCGTCGGCCCCTGATGTGGTGGGTCCTGGTGTAGCGAACCCTGGCGTGGCGAGCCCTGAGGCATTCTCATGGGCGGTACTTGGCCATCCATATGTCCAGATCCTCCATTGGCATTGTTCGGAACCATGGGTGAGGGATATGGGCCGCCGCCCATGGCATCAAACCCAAACTGATCCACACTCGAAATGCCGCGCTGTCTTACAAAGGACTTTCCTCTCGTTGATTCGGGGTCTTCGGCGTGGAAAAACCTTCCAGAATGGGGATTTTGCATGGAAATGCTGCGCATCTTATGGTTGTGCGTGGCTCTCGCAGAGTGAATGGGGTGATGAGGACCACCACTAGGGAACCCTTGTCCGTCGTTCATGGTGTCCGGTTCCGGCATGGCCCCATGGCTCAGCCCATTTTGCGGAGGATACATTGGATACCCCGACGTATGGCTGCCTGACTCGTCTTTATCCCGATCCATTCAGACTTGAGCTTTGTTTGTGTCTGCCTGGGGCGAACGACGGCGTCGGCTATCTAGTTCTGTCTTTTGCCCCTGTGAACAAGCAATGTGGACAGGCGAGAACCCTATAGGCTGTAACAATGAATCAACAGGGATTTATCGAATTCAGAAGGGAACCGCCGGTTGTGTTCGCTGTCCAAGCGCCGAGAGGAGAAAGAAAATGAAGGTGGGAAAAAAACAAAAGGCCGAAAAGGCGCACAGACCGGGGTCTTCCAACCACTTGTGATACTCTTTTTCGTCAAAAACGACTTTTCTTGCAGGTTTATACTGCCTGCTCACCCTTGTGTTGAATCCGGGCGGCTTTGTTCCCTAGCTAAAGGGGATCCGAAGGTCGACCTGTTCGGGGGTCCGCTCTAGGTCAAGGTGATTGAGACGTTGTTTGATTCCAAACCCTTGCACCCGGTAAGCTGCAAGCAGGTCTGGGAGGCGGTGAAGAAATGCTGCAGTGAATGGACCGGACGAGTCGCAGATGATGGTTATAAGCTACTTATTTCGATCAATTCATCGCAAACTATGGTAGGGCTTCGTTTTTGTAGATTCCTGCCTGTCCGAACCATATTTTTGCTCGCTTCATGCGAGGCATCTCTGGGCCAATCGTGGCAGAGTGACAAAGCCGCTCCGCTCCGCCTCATACTACGGACCTGCATGTCATGCAATCTGAGCCATTTGGCGCCAGGCAGATCTATGCTCAGACTCCGGGCGCAGGCAATATATGCTCGGCATCTTAAATATATTTTGTAGCTTTCCCCAGGCTTTTATCTGGTGGGTCTCGTTAAAACGCGCGTCCCTGTTGAGTAACGCCAGCCGGTGAGGATCCACCTAGTCGCAGCGGCTTGTGCATGGTGGTCGAACGCTGGGCATGAACAAAAGGGAACCTGCAGCGCCCTCAAAAAATGATCCACAAACGAGCGTACCTGCATCAGCATCAACAAAATCGAGGAAAAAGAGATTGAAATAGTTCATTATAGTCTTGAAAGTCGATGTACATTAATGCTCAATATATTTCATGCCAGGATAGACAGTGCCACCGGCATCAGAAATCACCCAGCTTTTGCGGGTTTGTCCCACAGTTTAGGCAGACCTGCTGGCCAATACTGCGAATCCCCATTTCGCCTTGGGCACCGAAAAATCACCAGCCATCTCTCTCGGAGGACTACATTCTATATTTCACTTAGCAGATAAGTAGGCTCTGTTCGGCAATCGCCTGCGCTAAAACCGTTTTTAGTAGCCATCATGCATTCCGCATGTACCTAGCTGCCAGGCCGAAACTCCTACGTTAGTACGATCTGTCACCTGACTCAAAAGGCAGGCTGGCCGGCAGGCATGCTCAACGGCAGATAAAGTGCGTGGAGAAGGGCAGGCCGGCGGTCTGAAGATCGGCGTAGGAATACTATCCCTGCAAGAAAATACGTTTACACACCTGCCGCAGTATGTTGCCGAAGCACCGACTCTCCCTCTCTTGTTGCATGAGTAACGCTACGCCCCGTTCTATCGCAGATGACCTGCATCCCCACGCTGCGCTATAACCACAAGGGAATTTGGCTGCAAGATGCAGGTTAGCCGCTGCAACCTGATCGGGGCCGGGCCCTAGGAACCCTCTAAATACGTACACGTCCGCCGAGCAGCTATACCCAGGCATGGACAAAGCAGCTTATTAATGCCAGAGTGGGCGTACAGTACCTGGTGCAGATGCACACACTCCCAGCGGGCAAACTCACGTAGGGCTGAGCCCTATTTGCAGTCTTAATATTCTGAGTGGCAGATTCAGTATTACTTAGGCAAACCCACTCGAGAATTTCCACAGCTACAAATGTCCGCCAGGGTCGACGCCGTGTTCCCTCCTGAGATGCTTCTCAAGAAGCGGAAGAATGCCGATAAGCTCGCCGAGCAGAAGAAGGCCGCTGCCGAGGCGCGCAAAGCCTCCAACAAGCAGCGGCGGGAGGCTGCCTTCTCTCGTGCTGAGAAGTACGTGAAGGAGTATCGCGACGCTGAGCGCGAGCAGATCCGCTTGAGACGCGAGGCCCGCGCTTCGGGCAGTGTCTACGTTCCTGCCCAGGAGAAGCTGGTGTTTGTGATCCGCATCAAGGGTATCAACAAGATTGCCCCCAAGCCCCGCAAGGTTTTGCAGCTACTGCGCTTGCACCAGATCAACAACGGTGTGTTTGTGCGCCTTAACAAGGCTACCGCCGAGCTCCTGCGCATTGTCGAACCCTTTGTTGCCTACGGCTACCCCAACCTGGCATCTGTGCGCCAGCTGGTGTAC
Source organism: Wickerhamiella qilinensis (assembly GCA_030556915.1). NCBI lineage: Eukaryota > Fungi > Ascomycota > Dipodascomycetes > Dipodascales > Trichomonascaceae > Wickerhamiella > Wickerhamiella qilinensis. The sequence goes on from JAKTUW010000077.1 coordinate 20,757, forward strand.
AAGCGTGGTTTTGGTAAGGTGAACAAGCAGCGCATTGCCCTGTCCGACAACGCCATCATCGAAGAGTCCCTGGGCAAGTACGGCATCATCTGCATTGAGGACCTGATCCACGAGATCTACACTGTTGGCCCTAACTTCAAGCAGGCTTCCAACTTCCTGTGGCCGTTCCAGCTGTCCAACCCCACCGGTGGCTGGGGTGTGCGCCGGAAGTTCAAGCACTACATTGAGGGCGGTGCTCTTGGCAACCGTGAAGACAACATCAACGCCCTGATCAAGGCCCAGAACTAAAAGCCTGCATTGCTCTATATATTTACAATGCAATAATCTGTACACACGTGATGACGTACCTAAGTTTGTTTTTTAACCTTCAGTTAGCATCAATCAGCATTTAGCTCTTTTGACACCGTGCTCTTTTTGCCACTGAAAGTTCTTATTGCCTTGATATATACCGCGATCGGCTATCTTTTGCGTAGCATAATAGCTGGGATATTTCAGGCCTGGCTGGAAACAATAAATCGATACTTGGGCGGACGGCGAGCATCTCGGAGCGTGGGCAAGGGGCACATTCGTGACATGTGGCCGGGACTTCGTACGTGATGTGCAGGAGCCCAATGGCCGCCATCATCTGTGCCGCGGCCAACACAGCATGTGGGGTACCGAGAACCCCTACCCACCCCGGAGTTACTGTCCCGAAACTCGCCGCTCAAGTACCCTCGGCCCCAGCTATAACTCCCCTGCCCACTCTTTGCCTCGATTGATAGACACATCCCCCCTCTGCAAGTGCCTTGCCTAGCTCATCGCTCTTGCTTCCTCGTACCCAATGTCTTCCTCTGCGACTTTCCCTCTCGGCTCCAGTGACCAGCTACTGCGCTACACCGAAAAGGAGGACTACCACCTGCTCGAGTTCAACAGCGGTCCTGATAACCGTCTGACCCCGACGTTCATCGGAGCTTTCATCCAAGCACTGACGTACATCCAGACCGAGCAGGCGCCCAAGCCGCTGGTCACGACCTCGGCATTCCCAAAGTTCTACTCCAACGGTCTCAATCTGGAGCTCGTGGGCGAGACTCCGGGCTTCTTCAGCGACCTGTACTATGCCTTGATGCGCACCCTGATCGAGTTCCCCTGGCCGACCATTGCCTGGGTCAACGGTCATGCCTTTGCTGCGGGCTTCACCACCGCGGCCACCCATGACTTTATTGTAATGAACCCCGAGAAGGGCTTCTTGTGCATGAACGAGGTCGAGTTCGGTGCCCCGCTGCCTGCGCCCATGCTGTCGGTCTTCAGGGTCAAGTACGGCACTCAGGTTGCCCAGAAGATCGGCATGCTCGCTCACCGCTTTCCGGCTAAGGAGGCGCTGGCCGAGGGTATCATTACCAAGCTGGGTGCGCTACCCGAGGTTGAGGAGATCGTCCAGAGCGTGGCCAAGTACGCCAACGCCCCCTCGTACGGTACCATTCGCCAGGAGCTTTACCGCGAAGTTATCCGGGACTCCTATTCCTTTTACGAGGAGGTGGGTCGGCTCGCCACCGATAAAGAGCGCCGCGAAGTGTTTTACGCCAAGGTCCACAAGGACTATAGCTCTAAGCTATGAGCTGTGTCTCTTCGATGCCATGTATCTCTTTGTCTGTTAGATATTAGTTTTGGCCTCTTTTTGTAGCTACCCTCTACGTTTCTAGTTTCTTCTAGGACTCTGGTGGCTCGGCCTGCTTGCCTCGCTGCGCTACATGCATAGGAGAAATGCCAGGTGCAGCTACCCCAGGTCGACGCTGCATGCTATGTCATTCAACCATTCTGCGCCTGGGACCGTTTGATGTCGATTATTGGTGCGACTCAGTTAGCTTTCTGCTGATAAGTTATGGGACTTTGTTGTTATGTTTCACATATACAGGATTTATGCTGCCATTCTTGATTTTGGTGTTCAGGCGTTACCACACACGCGTCTTGTACCAGATTGGCTAGCACTACGAGCCTTGCTCTGCATGTGGTAGGCGGGCTCTTCTTATCAGATGCAGGTCCCTCCTCACGACCGCGTAAATGTACTCCAAGACTCGAGATCACAACCCCTTCCCAAAAATAGGAGGACAAAAGAGCTATCTGGAGTAGTTAGCTTTTTTTAGATACTATGTGCCACCAGTGATGCTATTTATCTTCTGCGCCGGCGCTCCTGGGGCAGCGGGTCTGTTCGGCCACTTCTTTTTTGGGTTGTAGTCAGCCGATGGCTATTCGTTTGAGACCTGCACCTTGCTTTAGTTTGTTCTTCAGCTGGGTTGGCAGTGGCCATGGTCTCTCTTCTTTCCCTTGGCCACGATGTAATTGGTCACTATCTCATGCCAATGCTTGATTTAGAAGCTATATTTGCCCTTGATCTCACCTGCAGAGATCTGTACATCATAGCTCATGAGTCGGCAGTATGGCACGGGCTGTACGCCCACTACTTCCCAGACGAAGCAGCCGTCCCGCCGAACGGGGACTGGCTTCAGCGGTTCAAGGTGCGCAATTCATTTCGCCTGTATACGTGGGGAAGTAACACCGATGGTCAGCTCGGCTATGCACTGTCCAGTGTTCCCAGTGGCTCCCGATCCGATAGAGGTATGGGGGTGGCTTTCCCTACGGTGGCTAGCCTGTCATCTTCGCAAGGTATCCGCCAAATTGTGTGTGGCGGCCATTCGACCGTAGCACTGACTACGGGCGGTCTACTCTACTTAGTTGGTATGGTTCGGCGAGTGTCACCCGTGCGTCTTCGGTCTCGAGCAAGTTCTGTGTTTTCTGAGCCCGTTGAGCTAACCGTCGCCTCTTTGCGCCCCCGATTCACGCATGTCTCTGCCAGTTCCAGGCGTATATTTGCTTTGGCCGATGACAATCGCCTATACTTATGGGATCGCTCAAGATCCGACCCAGGCGTTGAATTACAATTCAGCTTCGACAGCAAGCATGCGGTCCAGAAGATTGCGGCGTCCTGGAATCTGTTCGCTGCGATTGTGGATGGTGTGGGTATTATTGTTATTCCGGACATAGACAGTTACCGAGCTCCGGGAGCGGGTGACGAGGAGCAGACGCTTAACGTTCCGCACGTCACCGTCCCTTTTACCACTTTTCAGTGTGAGAGCGATCTCAAGCCTGTGGATGTGGCGGCTGCAGATAATTTCATTGTATATATCACTGGCAGGGGAGAGCTGTATGTGGTGATTGCCCCGAGCGCCAGGCGGATAGCGGGTAGCAGGCCCACCCTGCTATCTGGTTTGTCCAATCTGGAACTGAGAACTACAACGTTTCGCAAAGTCGCAGCTGCCTTGGGTCGCTTCGCGGCAATTTCAGAAGATGGTGAGTTGATTGTGGCTGTCCGCACCCAGGAAGACGTTTTTGTACCCAAAAAGGTGCCTGGCTTGGAGGGCCAAGACATAGTCGATGTTGCCCTTGGCGACCACCATAACCTTTTGCTAACGGTTCGTGGTGATGTCTTCGCCTGGGGTCATGAACCACAGTCTTCTGGCGCATTTGGATTGGGTGGAAGTGCTGAAATGGAAAGATTAGGTGGGGTGCGAGATGCTAGCCCTTGGGGCAACCACGACCTCGCAGTGCCAGTAAAGCTGCCTTTCTCCTCCCCTGTGGTTCGCATTGCTGCTGGTGGGTGGCATTCTGCTGCACTGGCGCCTGATGGAGCTACGTCTATCCCGTCCATTGATTGAGCATCGCGTTGTGTGGTTCCCCGTAATGAGCACCGTGAAGATGTGGCCCAATCATGGTCTGCTTCCTGTGCCACCATCTAGTGGTGCTCGACCTTTGTCTTTTTACTTTAATTATATTGTGTATGTTCTATCTGATGTGATTTCTGCAAATTGTCGTGTAACGGTTGGGCGGGGGGCAGGGCCCTCCGAGGATTCCTTAGGGCTGGCAGGGACGGGGCCAGGAAGATCGGAAGAGCACAC
>JAKTUW010000077.1:24695-40163 GCA_030556915.1 Wickerhamiella qilinensis
CCCCCCCCCCCCCCCCCCCCCCCGGACTGCGGGGCCCGCGAACTCTCTGTGTCGACCCTCTCTATTTCTCGATAACTTGCCGTCTTTGTATGTACCCGTTCGTTTTATGTACCTTTGTCTACTGGTTTTTCCATTTTACGGTTGTCTTTACTTGGTCGATTTTAAACACTGGCGACCTTGCATGCGATCCCTGATCAACTAGCACATCTTCAAGATTGCCTCTGGCATTGGGGTCTCGAAAAGGTAAGAACAACGATACGTGTGCTAAGCCCAGGGGTCAATAAACCTATACCACTAAGCAAATATTAATCCAAAGACATAAATGTAATATACAGGGAGCAACACCTGACCGACCACAGAGTCAACTTAAGCGCGCTGAAGGGTCCGCGGACGTCACGGCACGGCTACCTCTGCCCTAATGGGCTAGGGCGCATATATATATATATATATATATGCACCATAGGGGGTGCTGCTGGACCCGTGCCAACTTACTGAGAGCAAAAAATAAACCATAGCTAAAGTACCACAATCGACTATTTAGATCTTGGTAGCCTTCAAACCGTGCTTCCAGAAAACAAGGTAAGGAGTAGTACCATCCTCGCGCCAGTTCAAGAGAACGACCATTCCATCGGGATCCATGCTCTCACCAGTGAAAAACTCGTAGTCCTTGAAGTTGGCAACGACCTTCTTGATGTAGCTGGTAGCACCCTTCTCGAAAACAGAGACCTGCTCGGGGTCGTGCTCCTCGAGGTAGGCCTTGACCTTCTTCATGTAACCCTTAATGTAGGTGACGAAAGACTTCTTGTCAAAAGAGGTCTCCTGCAGACGCGAGTTGTACACAACGTTGTTGACCTGAACAGTGCCCTCCTCGGCAGCGTCCTCGTCGCCGCCCTCAGCGGAAGGGTTGGCGCCAATGTCGACGTCACCGCCGCCAGGTTTCACGTTGACCATGGCGGAGTCGACCTCGAAGACGACATCGTCGACCTCCTTGATGTCGAAAGCGCTCGACAGGAGCTCGTCGTTACCGGAAGAAATCACGTCGGTGTAAATCAACATCTTAGGTCTGATCTGGGGGCTGGGTGGGCAAGTCTGGAGACTGTACGCGGACTTTAACAAAAATTTCAGCTGACGCAGCACCCATCACGTGGGGCTGCTCCCTCCCACGCTCCGCAGGCGCCAGCACAGCTCAAGTAGAACCAGAGTATGCGGGGCTTAAAAGTAATGATCTAGCGGTTGCGGCCGTGGAATACGCCAACTATGTCGGTGATCTCCCACGGAAGTGCCAATAGTACCAATGGTGCCAATGAAGTCGTCGGAAAATTACCCGAGATAATAGTAGCGGCCAGAGCACGAGATGGCCCCGGTATAATGGCCTGGTACAGCCGCCCGACCACGCACCGGCCGCATGCCACGGTGCGCTCAAGCGGAAACGCATGGCCTCAGGCCACGGACAGGAAGCAGGACCAAAACTAGCAGCAAAACCACAGATACCGGCAAACAAGATAGGGCCCGGCTGGCTAATAGCAGGCCGTGCAGCCAACAAGCACATGCACGCTGCACGCGCATGCATAGTTTCACGTGGAGTAGCAGCCACTCGGGGCAGCTGCAGGAACGAGCCCAAGCCGGGTCAAATCCAGAGAATTTCTATGAAATTCTGCCATAATAGAGAGAAAGAGGATACCAATTGCCGGAGAGCAGTCACATCAAGAGAAAATTTAGGGCACGCGGCTCTTGCGTTCGCTGCCCACGGTGCCTGCAGGGTCAATGCCTGCCTGCCGCATCTTGAGAGCAACCTCCATCAGGAACTCGAGCGCCTCGTTGATGATCTTGGCTTTCCAAACGTCTTTGCCCCACACGTAGATGCCGTGCCGGCGCACCAGGATGGCGGGCGCCGCGGGATAGTTGGCCATCGCCCGCTCAAGCGCGGGCTCGAGCTCCTCCTCGTGGGCGGTGTTTTCAATAATGGGCACGACGAGCGTATCAGAGAATTCCAGATTGCCAGGCTCAGTGACCTTGGGAATGGCCTTGATATTCTCAATATTGGCGATGCGGAACTCGTCGTCCCACAGCAGCGACACCAGCACCGAGTTGACCGAGTGCGTATGGATGCAGGCGCCGACGGGCCGCAGGTTGTAGATGGCCAAAAACAGCGGCGTGCTGGCCGACGGCTTGTAGAGCGCTGGCTTCTTGATGTAGTTCCTGCTGTCGGAACTGTACACAAAAAGATCGTCTGGGCGCATGCGTTCTTTCTGCACGCCGCTGGGCGCGAGGTACACCAGCGGGCCGTCCCTGATGGACATGCCGCCAGCCGTGCCCGTGACCCAGCCGTTCGCGTAGAACAGTTTACACAGTTCAACGATTATCTCGGCCGGGTCGGTTTGGTCGGGCGTGTACTGCGCGTTCGTGTCCGAGCCCATTATGGAATTCAAACAGCACGTATTACCGTGAGCTGAATGGTGGAGCTAGCGGACGGGCTAGACGGAAAATGAAACAAGTGGGCCAGGAGCTGCGCTCTCGCCCGGCAACGTGCTCGGTCACGTTGTTGGAGCTGGTAACACAGTGACTAATTCTCATGCATAAGGGTTGTACATGAGCGTATACAATAGCGTATACAATGGCGTATACAATGACGTGTTCGCCTACTCCGACGGCTGCTATTTCACAGGATAGTTCTGCTTCCAATATTGATAAAGCAACTTGCTCTTCTCACGGCCATTCCTCACACGATGAGACGGCCAATTCATTTTCTCACGGCCATTCCTCACATGACGAGACGGCCAATTCCTCTTCTCACAGCCATTCCTCACCTGATGAGACGGCTAATTCTTTAATTTCTGCGGCAATTTTCAATACCCCTGTCCACGGACCTCCGCAGTCCGTCTATAGCAAAGTCCTTGCGATTCATGATCTCAATCACATGAATTTCGACTCTGTACTACGCTCGATTCGCACAGGTGTACAATACAGCATCACTATCACCCCTAAAGACGTCGAGGGCCTGACCTCCTCGGATTTCTCTTGTCCGGCCTGTCTCAGGGCGAAAACCGTCAATGCTACCTATAAGACAGTCACACATGAAAAGGCAACCCGTCCTGGTGAACGTCTCTCAATGGACTTGGCATCTGCTGGTAAGTACGAGCTCTTCAAACACAACCAACATGTTCTAGTCGTTGTCGACGAATATACCAAGTATATTTGGTGTATCCCTCTAGTCATGCTTGTGTTCCAACTGATAACCGTCAGAATCCTTTTCCAGCCCACGCTCATCCAGCTATATATCTCGGCGAATCTCCTACCGACTACCCCTTTGATGATCTAAAACTCGAACGGTCATCCATTGTTTATGACCTCGAACATCAGCGAGTTCGCACCACGGTTGAAGTCAAAATCCAGTACTCGTTCTCTTTTATACAGTCTGGACAGTTTTCAACTACCAGCGACTTTACTCTGGATCAGGAGTCGAATCAGGAGGAGCCTAATCAGGAGGAGTCCCTATCTACTCAGTCTCGTACCGACCGGCCCTCATTCAGTCTCACTTTCACGGATATCTGTTCCCCAAGGCGGCGGCGGAGGCGGTGGCTCAGCTATTCCATTACCTTTTAGTCCGCCAACTTCACCCATGGAGATGACACCTCCTTCGCCTCCTCTACCAGCGGTACCCAGTACACTTGTACCTACTCCTGAAGTAAATGACGTTGATATGGCCGATGCACCTCCGTTACCGCTCTCAATCACCAACGCTCACGTCTCAATTCCAAAATCACAAGCCCCCGGACCTGAAACCGATCGTGTACTCTCAGATGCGGTTGTGTTTGATCCCAATTCGTATCCCGAAACTCGACCGTCTCATCCAGCTTTTCCTCCATTACCTCTTAATGTCAATGATCGCCTTGCTCCTTGCGATCTCTTCTCTGCTTCTACTCAACCCTCCAGTATCGTCGAACCTGATTCTTCGCCTGATTCTGGACCTGTTCCTGCCTCACTCCAAATTGAGGCGCCCACTACTCATCGTCAACTCTTGGACACGTCTCATTCTACCGCTCTCACTCATACCTCTTCTGCTCTTACGGCCAATGGACCCTCCGATACACCTGGACATCTGGCTAATGATCGTCCGGTGAGGATGAGGATGGCGGAAATTGCCGATACTGCGTACAATGAATCGGAGCATGTCTCTAACGAACCCTCCGTTAATGCTCAGATGCACTTGGCACTTGACTCAACTGTGGCCAGCTATCCTGAGGCTCACATCACTGAGTTCCCGAGCTCCAATAATAATTCTTCTGAGTTGATTCCATACGAAGGCAATGCTGACTTTATGGACATCGCCCAAGATCAGCCTGCTACCACATCTACTTCGGCGACTCTAACGGATAGAGAAAACAGACATCTTGCTCGCAGACCAGATGTCAACCAGACATTCCGAGAGATTCACAGTTTTGAAATCCCCAATACAATTCACCTCTCACACGTCCAAGTTCCAAATAAACTCAGAAATGCTCTCAACTCTGAGCATTCAATCCACTGGCATTCGGCTATGGATAGTGAAATGGCATCCCAACTTGAGAATCGAGTGTATTTCAAGGTGGATTCAAAAGATCTACCGGACAAACCAAAGTATAGTTGACTCAAGGTGGATTTTCTCGGTGAAAGCAAATGAACATGGAGGCGTTATAAGATTCAAAGCACGACTCGTTGCGCGTGGCTTTACTAAAATTGAAGGAATCGACTATGACGAAGTTTTCGCTCCTGTTATTGGCATTCCGGATGTTCGTCTACTCTGCGCTTTGGCTGTTACTAGAAAGATGCTAGTTGAATCTTTTGACGTTAAGACAGCATTCCTCAACGCATCTATCGACAAGGATATGTATCTCAAACCCAAAGGTACTAAGTCCAACAAACCAGACCAACTCTACAAAATCAATCAACCCTTATATGGCCTGAAAAAATCTCCTCGAAGATGGTTTGAGACTTTCAGTGAGTTCCTTCAAGAGATTGGTTTCGAACAACTAATATCGTCGCCCTCCATCTTCATGAAAGGAAATGGCGAAAATCAAGTTATCATGGGCATATACGTTGACGATAAGATGATCATATGTGAAAGAGAAGTCCTGGACGAAGTTATATCTCAAATCCAGTCCCGTTTCGAGACTGATTTGCCCGAGAGACTGGACAACATCCTCAATCTAAGTTTCCATCAGAGTGATGACAGGACGTCTATTACTATGCATGGTGCTGCGTACATTGATCGAGCTATCGACAAGCTTGACATTGGTTCTGACTGGGGTAAGAGAGTCCCAATGAAGGCAAACGCAAGGATCGATTTGCGAGATGTCCCTGAGGGAGACAAAGTTCTACAGAACGCAGAAGAGAAAGAATGGTATAAAAGGGCAGTTGGCTCTTTTAGATACCTCACTACTGTGGTACGGCCAGACATCGCAAATGCGGTACGACGTCTGAGCCATTATACAAATCGTCCCTCCGGATATCACAACAAATTGGCGTATGACCTATTTGCATACCTTGTGAAGACTAAGTCGCACGGTCTACAGTTCTGTCTGACAAAAGATCCGGACAAAACTCTACAATGCTTTTCTGATGCTAGCTTCAATATCCCCGATGGACAGAATAAATCTGTTTCTGGGCACGGCATTATGTTCGGAGGTGCCCCAATTTCCTGGCCAAGCAAAAGACAAAGACTGATATCAACCAACCAATACGATGGACGCTGAATTGATAGCGTTATCTCAAGCTACAATTGCAGCTTTACGATACCGTCTACTACTTCATGAACTGGAATATAAGCTCAACGGACCGATGAAAGTCATGGAAGATAACACAGCTGTTATTGAAATCCATTGAGAATGGAAGTGAATACGGCGGGTCACCTGGACTCAAGAAGCGAATGTCCGTTCTGAGAGACATGTCCAGTGCTCGAGAAGTCGAGTTTCTGCAAGTTGGAACCAAAGATCAAGCTTCGGATTTTCTTACCAAAGATCTCCCGGAATTCAGCCTAAACGCAAACCTCGAACTCATCAATGTGCGAGCAATTCTACAAGCTCCGGAGAGCAATCTGTCTGGTTCATTAACCCTGGCAGATTGAGGAGGAGTATTGGAGCTGGTAATGCAGTGTCCAAGTCTCATGCATAAGGTTTGTACATAAGCGTATAAATAGCGTGTACAATGGCGTATGCAATGACGTATATAATGACGTATACAATTACGTATAGTATATACGTCATACCACGTCATTAACTCACGATACTACAGCATTGCTAACGTATCATCTATATAAGACAAGCGTAGCTCCGTAGGTTATATATCATCTAACTAGTCTTTTCTACTGCCTACTGCCCTGAGTTAAATCCATCATGTGTCCCAAATGGATTCCCCACAACGAAGGGTCGGTGCATGGGCGAGCCTGCAGAGCGCAGTGGGGGTGGGGGAGGGGGGTGGAATAGGTCAAGTCGGCCGGGAGCGCTTGTGACAGAGAAAAAAGGGAGGGGGAGATGAGGAAGAAACGAGAAACACGATGGAGAAGAACGTAACGGTGGACTACAGCTGATAGCACAGCGGAGCGCGCCTCAAAAAGTGATGGTCACGGGCGCGCATCTGCTGCAACGGGACCACGGACCGCTTGCCGGCAGCCAGGCTGAGCGAGTACATTGTTACGTACAGAAACTACATAAACATTGCACTCTACGCAGTCCTGCTCACTTTGAGCGTACCCTTGGCCCAGCGCTCGAGCTCGGCTGCCAAGGTCCCGCTTTCGTGCAGGGCCTGGATATCGTCGCCGCCGCCGTGCGACTCGCGGAGCACCAGCACATTGGGAACCGTGCCGCGGCCGGTCACATCACGCACGTAATCTTGCAGCTCTTTGCCATGTGGGTGCTGGTCCAGCTCGATGATGCGCGGCGTCGGCGTCAGGTGGTACTTTTCAAGCAGGATATGCTTGGCGCTCTTGGAGTAGGGACAGTACGACTTGGAAAAGATGACCACGGGCGTGAACGGCTTTTCGTTGATGATGTTGTGGAAGGCGATGCGAGCGTCGAATGCGGCGTTGGCATCCACAGGGATGACGTCCTCAAGCGTGATGGCGAACTGCGGGTCCTTTTCGCCGGCAGCTGCGGGCGCCGCGGCAGCGGGCGTGGTACCCGAATCGGCCTCGGCACCACGCGAGCGGCCAAAGAAAAGCCACAGCCCGACCACGCCAATCACCAACACTGCCACGTTCCGAATCAGCCGAGTTCCTGCCATTGCTCTTGGTGTTCAGATGACAAACTTGCGGTGGACCCACATTCGCTTATCGATAGGCTACAGCGGGGTTGGGGAGCGGAAGCGGGAGCGGGTGAGAGTCCACGCGACCCGCGGGTGGGTGGCCGTGCTCTTGCTGGGGCATCAATGGCACGGCATGCCTTAGTATGGCTTTATTGCTGCGTAACTATGAATGCGAACCTAAAAGCCTATATATAAAAGGGCCAGAAAAATAGATTATGATAAATACTCAATAATTCATCTATGGACTAGATAATATTACAAGGTGCACTGAGATTGCATGCCACGCTAGTCAACATGCCTCTCTCCCCGCGGGAGTTTAGTCTCTCGAGTTGAACGCGCCAGATATCTTCATATATTAAGGGCCTGTCGAGACCAGCTTATCAGTCCCCTTCGAACGTCCCGAGCCAGCGTCCATTTTAGCGGAGCGCGCCCCAAACTGGATCGCTCGCTTCTTCTCGGCACACACTGCCACTAGGCCAAGCTCCCGCGCCGCTTCCCGCAGTAGAATTTTTGTGTCCTGGCCGTTGTTTTTGAGATCAGTACTCACGCGGTGTGAAAATTCGACGACATCTCGCTGTAGATAAGGGTAGCGTACCTCTTTCCCCCAATGCCCACATGCGCGATCGTCGCGGCCCAAGTTCCGCTCACCCAGCCTGGAAAAATCCAAATTAAGCTCGGCCACCAAATCTTGAGCTGAGCGCTGAGCAGCGCCCAAATGCCGCGAGTAACCACCAAATAGCTCATCAGCGCCCAGGCCAGAAATGAGCACAGAGGAGGAAGTGGCTTCTATCTCGCCCTTGCTTCGCGAGGCGAAGTAGAATGGCAGGGCGATGCTGAGATCCATGACTGTATTCTTGGGCCACATGAGCCGCTTAACAAGGGGAATATGTGCCTGGGCCTCATCATAAGACACATTCACCTCCACCAGGCGAGAATCTCTGCGGCTAAGACCTAGCGCACGCAGCTCATCGTAGGACCGCCGAGCCAAAAGGCGGTCAGGGGTGTCAAACAATGAATTCGTGCGTTTATTTTCGAAAGCGACATTCACTAGGTCAATTCCCACTTCTGAGGGCAGGTAAATGTCCATAATGCGAGCTAGGAGCGTGCAGTCGAGTCCTCCGCTGAACAGCACGGACAGCCGGCGCGAGAAGGCAGGACGAATCATTCGCTCAACAACAGCATTCGTGAGGATGCCAATGAAGTTGCTCGTGACAGACGCGGCTGCTTCCAGGGTAACTGGTGCTGGTACCCACAGGCGGTCGACCTCGTGTGCAACATGTAATGATCGGGCAGCGACATCGTAGCAGTAGAGTGTGCCAGCCAGGCATTCTTGCATGCCAGAGAGCGAGCCGTCGGAAACGGATGCAATCACTAAGTCGCCGGCGTTGAAGAGATACAAAAGACTGCGCCGACCGATACGGTCGCGGCCAAACCAGATTTGCCGGCCGTCGAACCAGACAAATGCGAATTCACCTTCGAGCAAGGATGCCACGGTCGGACTCGTGGCCAAGTGCTGCCTGAAGTAGAGAGTGTCGTTACCGGCCACGCCATAGATCTCTCCGTTGAACGCTAGCATTGTGTCGGCAGCCGCGTCGACCAACGGCTGAGGCGTGGCAGGCTCGCGTAATGCCAGCACCGAAGACTCGAAAGTCAAGCCGTGCTGCGAAATGGCACGGAAAAAATCCGGCCCGCGTCGTCTTACAAGCTCACGCGTGGGGCCGAAATCCCAGCGTTGTGCGCTGGCTTCCGAATAAACAAGGATCCCGCACATACCATCTTACAATTTCAAAGATAACCCCAATATGTGTGACAAATTACTCTTTCAGTGACCACTGCGGAGAGTGCAGCTATAGTACAAAAGTTCTGATACTTTTGCGTGGTGCTGTTCGAGGTTTCGGTTTGGCCGCGTGCAACGGAGGGCCTGCATGGGCTTACATACATTCGGCCCAGCCCAACCTGCGACGGTCTTGTCTCTCCACTTGCATCCAAAGCTGGCAGCGTGGTAGGCCACAATTCAACGAGATCTCTCCTACTCGGGGCTCGCAAAAAACAAATTAGATGACAGACGAAAGTAGTAGTCCAGGCGGTGGCCAGATGGCCAGTCTTCTGGATCACGACCCCAGGTCCGCAGCCACGAGCGACAATGCCCCCATCAAGACAGAGCTGGACTCTGCCTCGGCCGCCCAAGCGCCGGCAGCGTCGGGCGACGCCCCCGCGGAGCGACTAGACCCCGAGACACTGGCAAACAAAGTGAGTACGCCAACCAAGCGCCGCGCGTCTGTGGGCGACGGAGCGAGCAAGCCCGACTCCGAAGAAGATCGCCCGTTCGACTTCCAAGAATTTCTGAATCAGATGCGCGTGCGCTCGGCAGACCCGATTGCGCGGTACGTCAAGTCCTTTCTAACTGAGTTTTCCCGCAAGAGCTGGACGGCCAGCGAGCAGGTCCGACTCCTACAGGACTTTCGCATCTTTATTCGGGGGAAGATGGCCCAGGTGCGCCCGTTTAGCGAGCTCGACGAGGCAGGCTGGATGAATGCGCAGGAGGGCATGGAAAAGCTGCTCATGAATCGCCTCTATGCGCGTACGTTTTCGCCCAAAATCCCGAGGCAGCTTCGTAAGGGCGACCAGGAGGAGGACGTGCTGCGCGACCGCGTACTGGCTGAGAAGCTGCGACTGTGGGGCTGGATCGAGGGCAGGCACCTCGACATAGAACCCGAGCCCTTCGAGAAGCAGAGCTCCTTTGCCGAGCTTGCATCCACCGAGCTCAACAAGATCAACCACTATCGCGCGCCGCGCGACAAGGTCATTTGCATTCTCAACTGTTCCAAGGTGATCTGGGCACTGATCCGCCAGGCCAAGCTCGAGCAGAACGCGGATGCATTCCTGCCGCTACTGATCTACGTGATCCTCAAGGCCCAGCCGTCGTTTCTTGTCTCCAACATCAACTACATCAACCGGTTCCGCTCGCCGGAGCATCGCCAAGGTGAGACGGGCTACTATCTAGCCATGGCCGTGAGCGCAGTAGCGTTCATCGAGGGCCTGGAACGCTCCAGTCTGAGCATATCGGACGAGGAGTACCACGAGAAGCTGGAGGCGGCTGTCAAAAGCGAACAGGAGCGGTCTGCTGCCATAAATGACCCCGACGCGCACGAAGACTTGCCCGACCAAGGCTCGCCTGAGCTGGTCATGCCCTCATCCGTGCTCTCCGCCTCAGCTGGCCTGTTCGTAGAGCAGATCAAATCTTACGCCAATAAGATATTCGAGCCCGATGACGTGGCCACCCCACCAGACCGCCGATCTCCGCCGGCTGTTTCAGAACTCACCGAGTCGCCCGAGGAAGCAGCGGCTCGTCAGGCATCGGCAGAGGTCTACAGGGCCGAGCAAATCCAACAGCGCGAATTCAAGCACATTGCCGGGGTGCTGCAGGAGATGTTCCCCATGCTTGACCAGGAGGTTATCGAAGACGTATTGCGCGAGAAAGGCACGCGGATTGGTGCCGCTATCGATGTTTGCGCATCACTGGTGGGCGAGAACTAGAGTATCCCAAACGGGATGAGATATTTAAATACAGTCATTAATTAGAGTCACGGCACATTGCGAGCATAGGCTAGAACGGCTAGGACTCGGGAAGGGCTCGGCCATGGCCCACGTGGCGAAGCGGGCCTGTCGGCTGAGCGCCTTTGTTTTTGGTAGGTGCTAGTGCGGCAGATATCCGACTTCGCGACGCATGTGGGGCCAACGAGAGGTGCTGCACGTCAGGATACGACGCGCCTACCGCTAGAGATGCCGGTGTGCGCTCGCGGCCACCTGTTGTGCCGACAGCGGTCGTGGCAGCAGACACGGCGTAGCTCTGTTTGCTGCCGGGGCGAAATGGGGCTGGGCGAGAGCACACAGCCCAGGGCTGGCCGCCAGAAGCGCGCTTTTGAGAAATGTCGCCGCTCCCACCGCCAACGCCGCCGACAGGGTATCCATTGTCGCTGCCGCTATTGAAGCGGGAAGCTGCAGACAGATCTGGCTGCCGCGTGCGCAGGTGTCGTCCTACGGTGGCTACCTGTTCCTCGATGCCCTCTACCTGACCAATAATGCCGGCCATTTTGCGGAGGCTTTTCGAGGACGAAACAACTCGGCGTCCTTGCCGGCTGGCCTGGTCCCCACTGAGTCTGCTGCTCGCTGCCGTGCTTTGAGCCTGTGTCTGTTCCTGCCGCGACTGCGTCTGCGTCTGTGTAGCATGGAGCTCGTCGCGAGCCTCCCGCAGTTCGTCCCGCGTCCGCTGCAGCTGCTCGGAGAGCAGCCTGTGTTCGTGCTTCTCCGACTCAGCCAGAGCTAACTGTTCCAGCAGTTCGGCATTGCGCGTCTCTAGGTCTTTGACTGACGACTCGTAGATCCGGCCCGTGCGCTCCATGTCATCGCACTCGACTTCAATGGCCCGCAGCCGCGCCTGAGCTGTAGCGGCTGCCTCCCGGAAATTTTGTATCTGTGTCGCCTGGCGCTGCTCAGTGGCCGCCGTGTCCGCCTGCAGTGCAGCGTACTTTTGCCGCCAGTCCTGGACCTGTCGCTGCGCGTCTGCGAGCCGCTCGGCCAACACGGTCTGCTGACGCTCGCTTTCAGCAAGCTCTGCCTCGAGCTCTGCCTCGAGCTCCTTCGAGGCCGCCTTGAACTCGGCGAGATCGGCCTCGAGCAGGGAAATTTGCGTTACCGCGGGCTGCTCACCCATCATCCATGTCTCGAGACTGAAACGGACGTCGGGAGCCTGATGTAGCGCGCGCGACGTGGGAGACAGCTGCAAGCACCGTGGGTAAGCCGTCCCGCACTGCAGCAGATCTCCCCAAGACGCGCAACCACCTCGAACGACACCGATGGATTGGCGCACCAGATGATGAAGGGTGCACTGTGGGGTTTGATTTTTTTTGCAAAACTTTTGGAGCAAAATTCTGAAGATATTTCTCACACATTCTTTGTGCGGCGCTCCTCTCGTGTCTCGAACAAGGCCACTTCTGTTCGATTCTTACAGAAATCTCTATGAATGCATAAATAATAATACTCGAGTCACACTAAGTCGAAACCCGATCCAGCCCTCGCTTGCGCTGGTGGCTCGGGCCACCATTTTTTTTTAGTACTGCGTTGGGCTCATGCTATAGCGACCCTGCATGGCCTCACCCTCCAGGGATGACGGAAAGGTCAGCGTAGAGTTTGACCGCCGCACCGATAGATTGGACATCATAGTCGGGAGAAGATTGCTTTCTCGGCGGTACTTTTTGGTAAGAAACGGGTGCTCCAAGCACTGCTCCGCCGTCATGCGAGCCGCGGGGTCCGAGTGCAGGCAACCCTGGATGAAGCGCACTGCGTCGCCCGATACGTGTATCCAGTACTCCTCCGGGGCGAACTCGTATTGCCCGTCGAGAATAGCTTTGCGCTCGTCGGCCGGGTTCTCGCGGTCGAACGGTGTGTACCCCGACAGCAAAAAGTACGTGATCACGCCGATGGCCCAGATGTCCACCGGCTTGGCATGCCCAGCTTTGGTGAAGATCTCGGGGGCCATGTAACTCGGTGTACCGCAAGTGGTCATGAGCATGTTCAAGCTCTCCTCGTCGATGATGCGGCTCAGGCCAAAGTCGGCAATGAGGAGGCGCGACGACTCACTGCCGGTTTTGAATAGCAGGTTTTCCGGTTTGAGGTCGCGGTGAACAATGCCATGGCGGTGGAGGTAGGCCACTCCGTCAGTGACCTCGCGGACCATGCGGGCTGCGTCACTCTCGTAGAACTGGCCACGTGAGTAGATGCGGTCAAAGAGCTCGCCGCCCTTGGCGAGTTCGGTGACCAGGTAGAGGTTGTTGTCGGTCTCAAAGTAGTCCACGAGGGTGAGGATATTCGGGTGGCCCGAGCTGAGGCGGCGCAGGACGACGATCTCGTTGCGCACGAGGTGCTCGCGACCACGCATGAGCCGTTTATTGATGATTTTAGCCGCAAAGTACTTTCCTGAGGGCACGTGGAGAGCTTCACGGACAACCGAGTAGGAGCCTTTGCCGAGTTCACGACCCACCTTGTACAAGCATGCGGCGGCATCGTTTTTCACTCCGCCGGACGGGGTGGGCCCAGTGCTTGTCGCCGCAGCAGCCGCAGAGGGGGAAGGAGCAGCTACCACGGCGTTTGCGACACCAGTGGCATCAGACGAAGAGGCCGCCTTGCTCGAGGGCGCCGTGGTGGGTGCTGTTGTGGGCGCCGTAGTGGGTGCGGTGTCCGCCACGGAAGATTCCTGGTGGCTGTCTGCGTAGCTCGCGGGGGAGGCGCCTCGCGCAGCGCCGCTGTCGACACTCGATCTCTGAGTAGAGGCGCCCGCCAAACTGGGCGCGCGACTTCCTGCAGCACTTCCAGGGACGCTGCCGGAGACACTACCGGAGACGCTGCTGGTCTCGCTGCTGAACTGAGCGTCTGGCCGGCGGGGTGGGCGCGTTTTGCTGCTCGCGACCTCGCCGGGAAGACCGGAGGACCGGCTTGACGCGGTGCTCGCGCGCGAGTTCGGCGCCGATGGTGCCGCGGCCGGCGCGCGGGCGTCGACCGACGGGGCGGGAGACGGAGCGGAGGGCGCGGCAGCGCGCTCTGGGGCCGAGGAAGCGTCGGCCGGCAGAGCGGCGGCGGCTGTGTCGTCGCGGATCCGCGTTTCGGGCGGCAACGGCGCCTCGGCCCGCTCGGGCCCGCTAGACTGTGCCATGACCAGACACGGGGTAGGGTGGGGGGAAATCCTGGGCCGCTGGCGGCCAAAGGGTTGGGAGGACGAAGTGGTGGTGTGGTGGTGTGGTGGTAAGGTGGGCTTGTGTCTGGGGAGGTGGGGTGTGTGGTATCCGACGGCAGACCAGATGCAATCAGGCCACGACACAGCGGGCTCCAAACAGGTGCGGGATGCAGCCTCGGTGAGTCAAGCTGGCTCAATAATGAACAAGGGGGAGCATGGGAGGGTGCACATCGACCCGGAGAACGGGCAGCGGACAGTCCCGTGGACCCTGCTGCGCCAGCGCCGAAGAGCGCCTCGTCAAGCGCAGGTCCCGAGAGGAATTCTGATATGCGCACAGACATCCATCGCGGGCCAGCATATCAGCGGACGTCTTTTGCTCGCGCCCCCGCAGACCGGCCGCCGCTGCTCTTGCGAGCGGCCATATGGGGTGTGCACACCTGCACGGGGATCCTGCATGCAGCGACAGCTTTCCGCATGCGGATGCAGGAAGCGAGGCAAGGTGGGCCATGAGCCACGCGAGCTTACTATGCACGCGAATGCATCTGCATGGGCCCCGGCTGGTAGATAAGAAAGGTGGAAAAAGGGCTGCGGTGAGGGGGATTGATGGCCCTCACCACAGCGAGAAAGCGCCGAGGAGGCCAATACCATGCCATGCCTTGGTGATTCAACAGTTTCCGCTCTAGAGGTAGTTCGAGCCTCTTGCTGGCCTGGGGCAAAAGCTACTCGATGCCATGCGCTTTCCAAACTACTGTCGACTCGGACGCTCTCTTTTTCTAAACCACCGCAATTCGCTGATTAACTACATACCTAGCTAAGTTTTATCCTAAGCTCATAGGCATTCCGATCAAGGGAGGTGTGACAGGAGCGGAAGGCGGGGGATAGAATGTTAGGGGAAAAGCCAAATGAAAAACCCCTTGGCTGCCAACTAACTATGTAGAATGTTTTGTCGGATGATCATTATAAGGCAGAATGGGTTCGCTTATATGCTAAATTTCTCTGACAAATGTGAGAATTGTCTATTTCCTACTCCGGCAGCTATAAAGCACCCGCTCAACGCCACTACCCCTCCAGTGCTCCCACATGCCTTTATAGGAAAAGGCAAGCTCCATAAACGTACGTCTTGTTAAAATAGGGCTAGCAGAGCAAGAGTGTATCTAACCAGTGAAATCTCACGAAAGGATCAGTAGTCGCCTATCAAAGGTGGACTAATTATTGGCATGGGAGCATGGACCGGCCTTTCTCAGGCGAAGGGTCAAATGCTTTAGATGCCCGTGTCTCTTCTGGATTAGTTCTGACTGATATGCTATCTTGTCCAAACCACCGTAATTTTCCATTCAACTATATACTAACTAGCTTTATCGTTAGCCTTAAGGGCGTTTGGATTGGAGTTGTGACGGGGGGGGGGGGGGGGAATGCGAGGGGAAAGACAAATGAAAAACCCCTCGGCTGCTACGTAACTA